>JACMZG010001908.1:62845973-62913418 GCA_018340805.1 Microvelia longipes | reverse complement strand
ATTTAATCGTAAATATTTAAAAAATTTCTTTTATTGAAAATTTATTTATAAAACAATAAAAATATAATGATTAATTTTAAAAACTATTCTTGTAATAAATTGATCATACGAATTCTTCGAACTTTCAGAATCTTTCTGTAAAAACATTTATTTTCAAAATGGAATTTTAATTTTCAAATTCGTTTG
Organism: Microvelia longipes; assembly: GCA_018340805.1. NCBI lineage: Eukaryota > Metazoa > Arthropoda > Insecta > Hemiptera > Veliidae > Microvelia > Microvelia longipes. Next base: position 62,913,232 of record JACMZG010001908.1, on the reverse strand, counting down.
AAATTAAATCCATTGTCAAAATTCCTAGAATTAGCATTTTTTCAAATTAGTTTTTTGTAATTAATTTTAAAAAAATAAATTAATAGACAATTCTAAAAAGAAAATTAAATTTAATTCACACTTTTATTTATATATCTATTTAAACCTTTTATTCTCCATGTTATATATTCAATAAACATCTACATAGAAACTTAATTTATATATGCTTATTTTATTAAAATTGTTTTACAATTAAACATTCTAAAATTTTAAAAAATATGCCATTTATAATAATACTTTCATTGTGATAATTTCGACGAATCAACATGAACGCTCATCATCAAGACAAAATGAAATAAATGAGCTTATATCAGTTGTATTATTTAAACAAAGATTTAAGAAATTATTACCTGAATATTAGATACCATAAATAAATTAATTTTTTTCAATTTTTAATAAATAATTAAGAAAACTTTAAAAGTAAACTTTAAATTAAATTGGTCACAATTTAAAATTTTATAGTTTTTTAAAAGCTAAAAATCTTATAGAAATTTTATGAAAATGAAACCTATTAAAATTTGAAAAAATCAAATATTATCAAGTTAGAAATCTATTTTGGAAAAAATTGAAACTAAACTTTAAATATAATGTTTTTTATTAATTTGTTAAACGAGTACCTTTATTTTGGATTATTTAATCTAAGAGAATGAATGATAGATTAATACGAATTTAATTTAAGAAGGCGATGCCGAATTTGAACTCTATGAAAATAGAAGAAAACAATTTTTGTACTTTGCTTTTAAAAAATTAAAATATCATGTCGGATGTTACATGTTCCATGAAAAAAAAGGCCATTAATCCGATGTTGTAAATGTAACCATAAAACATTGATTACCATAGCAAATTTAACTCCTGTTGTAATGTTTTCAAGTGGATTTGAATCTGACAAATAGAAACGTTTAATGTCGATTTCACCGTTTTATTTGTTTGAACAGCAATCTTAATGAATGTCGTTTAAAAGGTCTGTAACTCTTCACCAAAAATCTCCAAAATTTTCACGAAATTAAAGACCTGTTTTACGTCATCTTAGTTAAGATCTTGGAGTGAAGGAACGGCTGCCAAGCTAATCTTTGACATGATTTTTTAATATCGACCGCGACATGCCCTCTGCAGAATTCACGTTTCTAAACATTTTTGAGGGTTGTTGACGTATTAAACATACTAACAATCAGCTCGGTCGATTGTAATTCATGTAGAATTAATAGAAAGAGTGAGCAATAGTCAATGAAATCTATAATAACTTTTGTCTATTAAATAATTAGAGTTGGTTATTCTAGCCTACTCTGTATTTGGTTTACAATCTATGAATTTTATAGACTTTTTCATTGTATATATTATCTTGTTCATTTGATAAACTTAAATTAAATAGTATAATGAAATATAAATATAAATATAAATTAATATAAATTAAATATAAATTATAATTAAAATATAAATATACATATCAATATAAATATAAATATAATATAAATTAAATATAAATTGAATATAAATATAATATAAATATAAATATGAATATAAATATAAATATATATAATTAAATATAACTATAAATTAAATATGATATAAATATAATTAATATAATATAAATATAAATATAAATTAAATATAAATATAAATATAATATAAATATAAATATATAAATATAAATATAAATATAAATATAATATAAATATAATATAAATATAATATAAATAAAAATAAAATATAATATAAATATAAATATAAATAAAACAATAATTAAACATAAAAAATAAAAATAAATTATAAAATAATTTAAAAGTATACTAATTCATCTTAAATATAATTAAAAATTTTGTTATTACAAATTGCGAGTATTTCATATTCATTGTTCTTGAAGATAGAAAAATTTTAAAATACATAAGTATTCATTAGAGGTTGAATTGAAACACAAACTATATTATTATCTTTGTTTTTTCAATTTCCATTTTCAGAAAAATTTTAATATGGAAAATTTGTTTTGCTGATTTTAACATTTAAGTTTCTTTTTTTAATTCTATACTATTTAACTTAAACTGAAAAAATTAATTTTATATTTGTTTTTTAAAATATGAAATTTTGTAAGTTTTACTGTTAACCAAAAATACGTTTGTAAAATCAATTCACATTTTTTTTATCATTATTTAATAAAATAAAAATATGGCTAATTGATTTATTGAATTTGTAAATTATTCTAGTTAATTTATATAAAATTTATTACTTTTTGATTTTTTTTTTTTTACACTCCCCTCGTTCCAAAATAAAGTGTTCATTTTAGTTTTTTCATGATTACTTAAAAGACTAAAATAAATGTATCAGTAGTAAAGCATGAAAAAGTTATTTTAGTAGCTGTCTGAATTTTGACGATTTTATCGAAATTATTTTTCAAATAAACAGGTAAAAACTTTGATATAATTGTTAGTTTGGTTTTTTAAGGTTAATCATATACCGGTCGTCATGGCAAAACTTCAAAAAAGGTGAAAAAACCAAATTTTAAATAGCAGCCAGTGGAAGCGAATTCTACAATCTTCTTGTCTCATCTTCTACAACTGGCGAACTAAATAGAACGGAATATTAAGTGGGATTTTCAGTTTCCTGAGAAACCATTATTAGTTATTCAGGAATAAGCAAAAACTTGGGTATGATTCCGGATTTTCAGTAAGCTGAACTGTGGAAATCCAAGATAAAAGAAATAGGAAAGAAAAACGTAAAAATTGTGAATTAATGATAAATAAATTGCCGGGAAATTCACTATACAAGATCAACACTTCATGAATCTATGTACCAAAGTTGGTTAGTGCTAGGAACTATCCGTCGCTTTTAAAAAGAATTTCCAGTAACTTTTTCTTGTAAGCATAGAGAAACAAGAAGTGTAGATTAAACCTATTGCTCTCAGTATGTTATCCCGACTTCATCCAATGAATTTAGAAATGTTTGGAGTACATTCAATGTAGACAAACGGTTTACTTAACTAAAGTGAGAACTAATGTTTATGTTTTTTTCTGACAAGAAAATACCAATTATTTGCCAAAGTTGAAAGTTTTTTGAAATTGGACACAAATTTTGGAACAAATAGATAATCCCAAAATCGGACCACTTATTTTCCGAAACAAATAAAAATTCCTAAAACTTAACTTTGACTACTTTTTTAAACAATTTTTTCAATTTTTAGAAGTAGAAGGGAGTAATGAAATAAATAAATTATATTTAGTTATAATTACTTCTATAACTTCTATAAATCACTGGGGATATTCTTTTCTTAAAAAAATTAACGACGTGGGTGATTATTAGAAGGATTTGAGAAAATTTTACAAAAAACTTTAATTATTAAAAACTCAATTAAAAAACTTTTATTAGAAAACATACTTATAGAAAATTCAGATTCTAGAATAATCGTTCTTATATTTCTATCCTTCATTCATGAGCATAATACGATCCATAAATTTTAATCCATATTGAGTATCTTTGGGCAATTTATTAATTCATCAGTATCACATAAGAATTGATCGTAATTCTAATTCTACTTGATAGATTTTTTCATATTGAATCGGATGAAATTATTGAGATTAACATTTTAAGATTTGATTTAACTTCTTTAAAACCAGAATGCATCAAACCGGTTGAGTAGTCCAGTAAGACACCCATTTTTCTATAGATACTCCTTTAACTACATTTGATATATGACTCTAGCACTATCAAACTATACATTGGGTATTCGAGGCGCAATCAATGTATGAAACACCGATCTCCTGTATTGAATAAATTTATTTCAATCCGGTGGATAGATAACACCAATATTTTTTATAAACAGAATTATTTTTCCCTTAACAATAATCGCGGTAACATTTTTTGCCAAAAATCTTATGACTGGTAGATTGGGGGATTATTAGAAGTTTTAGGCGAATTTAAAAATATTTATAATTTTTTTCAAGTTATTCAATATTAAATCAAATAAAAAATAATGTAAGAAGTAGGTAAATATTCATGCAATGGCTAATTATAACACAGTGATATTCTATTTTAAATCAACTTTCTATCATATTTTTTTTAATATAAATTGTTTCAATTTGTTTTAACAACATATTTAAAAGTATTTCGAGCGAAGAAGATTTATCAATTATGATAAAGGAAACATTTTATGCAAGATTTTATGTATTTATTATAATTTATTGAACAATTTAAATGTACCATTTATTTAGCTCAATGAATTTTTATAAAAAAGTGCAATATTAATTTTTAAATTAAAAATAATAAATAAATAATAAATTTAGTGAAGATATTATGCTTGTTTTTACTTCTATTTAATCTTCATTAACATTTTATCCTTGTATGTTTATAACATTATAATAATTTTTACTATTGTTATAACTTTGTTTATAAAGTCGAGCCAATATGAATCATAAAACACATTATACTGAAAAGAAAACATAATTTTAATTTTAAAATAAATTATCAATTTTAAATTTAATTATTGTAATATATAAATTAGAAAAGAACAGTTTGGACTAGCTAAAATAGGAAACTTCAGTTTTTGGAAGAATTTCCCAAAATGAACGGCATTAATTGTTCCACAGATAGTACATAAATATTATTATTATTATCATTATTATATTATTATTAATTACTGATTATTACTTAATATTATACTATTATTCATTAATTAAATTATTATTATTATTTAGAAAATTATGAAACCTTTATGTTTTAATTTTGAATAAAAACGATGAAATTTTCTTTTTTTTATTATATAAGCCATCTAATATTTAGTATAATTGCTTAATCTTTTTTAAATAATATAGACCTGAACTAAACTTATTTATTTCATTTTTGCTGATGATACGGTCATGTCTGACATCAAAATATATCACTACAATTTTAATATAAATGGCGTTTTTTTGATTTCTAGTAAAACATTTGTTGTTTAGTTGACATATATAATCCTCATCAATTAATTATCCGCATAAAGTATTATTTTATTACAAAATGAAATACGACGCGGGTACATGTTGAAATACGGTAAATTATTAATATTATTATCATTAATATTTTAATCATCATTATCTTTAATTTATTATTATTATTATTATTATTATTATTATTATTATTATTATATTATTATTATTATTATTATTATTATTATTATTATTTTATTAGTATTATTAATTATTATTATATTATTATTATTATTATTTATTTTTTTTTTTTATTATTCTATTTATTATTATTTAACAATTAAAAATTTTAATACATATTTTTAAATAGGATTACCCAAAAGCACTTGAAAGTTGGTTCCATAAATGGAGCATAAATAAAATCTGTAAGTCATTATTAACTAATTAATCATAATTTCAGATTTTATCAAAAAACAATGTTGTTTTATTTATTATTTTGATTATTTCTTGACTTGCTAATCATAAGACATGACTTAAAAAGAAAATTAAGAAAAGCAAATTAATTTTTAATCCCATTTGTTAAATAACTTAAATTTGAATAAACTAATTTTTATTTGCATTCAAAATAGTTTTTACATATTTATAGAATGGAATCGCAGACTACAAGTCATTGAACACAACAAATACAAGAGGGAAAGACGTACATTTTACATAGAAAATAAGCTCAAACTGCTCGCCAATTTTATACTTGATTAGAAAGTTTCAAATTGATCTTACAGATCGTTAATTTATCTTCTTCGGAATTTATTCTTTTTTGAATAAGTGTAATCTTTCTTGATTTTAGTGAAGATTATTTTATTATCAACTCTTGATTCTGTTTTTATATCCATCGAGCATTTATGAAAACGGATTATTAATTTTAAACATAAGAATTTTAAAGCTTACAGAATCAAGATTTATTAGATTAGACGCTCTTGAATTTAAACTTATGAATTTTTACCTTAAAGAATTTAAATATTTTAAAATTACTTATAAAAATCAATATTTCTATCCTTGCATTATTGAAAATTTCTTCAGTTAATTAATTAATTTAATCCGTATTATCGTTAAAACACGAAATAAAATGCAAAAATACTAGCTTAAAAAAATTCTTTGAATTCTTTTTCTATCTTCAATTAATTTCAATAAAAGAATCAAATGCAAAATTTTTTGAAATTAAATTTTCAATCAATTAAGTTGTTTAGAAATCGAATTTTTTTTATTGATTTTCATATAGAAAAATAACGATTATTGAAAGAAAAGAATTTCAACGTTTTTTCAAATATTTAATTTAAATTAATTATCAAGCATAATTTTCAACTATAACGATCAACAATATCTTTTTCCAAATTTATAGATTATTTTTAATTTAATTACAAATTCGTCACTAGAAAGCAATGAAAATATTTGATATTAACATTTAATAGAAAATATAGTATTAATTAAAAAACTAAATAATTATATGTTAATTATATATACTAATGCTTTAAATAATATATTTAATTCAAAATCAACACAGATTAAAAATCGGATAAGTAACTTTTACGAATATTATTAGTCGAAAAACAAACGTTCTTTGTATTCAAGAGAATATCTAGATTTTCGAAGTCAATATTAGCCCAAGTTCATCGCAAAAGGGGATAAATCCCTTTGAAATTGGTGACTGGTAAAGGATTCTATGATGTTTATGAAGGTTAAGAAGATTTCCATTAAAACTTAATAACATTTGATTGTGTTCGTTTCTAGGTTAAATGAGCAAGAGAGAGAAGAAATAGATTCATTAGTTTCAGATCTAATCAAGTAAATATAATATATTTGACTATATTTCGAAACAGATTTTACTTATATGTTCTCTGTAAATAATTAGAAATAACTTGAAACATTACTTTTTAGTCGAAAAGGAAGCGTTCTGTGTATTCAAGAGAATATCTACTTTTACGAGTTACGAAGTTCCGAATATTAGGCAAGTCAATGCAAAAGGATGAATCTCTCTTGAAATTGGGTGTCGGCAAAAGATTCTATCGATTTGAGGTTTGAACAAGCTATCATGAAGTAAATAATTCGTAATTTTATATTTTCTAGGTTTAAATAGACCAGAAAGAGAAGAAAATAGATGTCATTAGTTTCCAGAATTAATACAAGTAATATCTATTTTTGGTAATTAACATGTACAAAAGGAAAACTAAGTAAAAAACAATTTTATTGATTCTAATAAAATATATAATAATAATAATAATAATAATAATAATATATAATAATAATAATAATACTAATAATAATAATAATAATAATAATAATAATAATAATAATAATAATAATACATAATAATAAATAATAATAATAATAATAATAATAATAATATAATAATAATAATAATATAATATAATAATAATAATATAATAATAATAATAATAATAATATAATAATAATAATAAATAATAATAAATAATTAATAATGATACTAATGAAATATAATACAAATATTAAAAAAAAGAATCTTAAAACGATACAAAATAATATAAAATTCAACTAAATAATTTAAAATAATTATTATTAAGTAAGAAAAATGAGTGTAAGCAATATCAATGCAATTTTTACATGTAGACTGTCGTCTTGACGTTTAAGTTCAAGGCACTAGTTTTGTTTGTAAACGAATCTTTAAATTTTCAAAATTTGTTAAGCTTTAAAATATGTTCAAAATTTTCTAATAATAATAAATATTCAAAAGTCTCTATCCCTTAATAAATTTTCGCTTTTTAAAGTACTTATAATATATCATATTTATATTATTATTTTAAAATATTACATAAAAGTTTTCTTACAAATTATTTTAGGTTTTATCATATAAATAGCTGAGGAATATTATATTATTAAAACTCTTTAAAGATTTTAGTTTTACAAATATTGTTTAGCCGAAGAAGAAACGTTCTTTGTATTCAAGAGTAATCTAGACTTGAGAAGTCGAATATTAGCAACGTCATGCAAAAGGGGATAAATTCTTTGAAAATTGGTGTCTGGTAATGGATTTAATGATGTTATGAAGGTTAAGAAAATTATATGAATAAGTAAATATCGTAGTTTTAATTCTTTTTAGGTTTAAATGACAAGAGAGAGAAGAAATAAGATTCATTAGTTTCGGAATTAAATACAAGTAAATTATGAATATATTTGATATATTTTAATTTACAGATTTACTTATAATTGATTCAGATTACAATACGAAATTTTAAAACTTTACAATTATACATTTTGTGAAAGGAAATTCTTTGTATTCAAGAGAATATCTAGATTTACCGAAGTCGAATATTAGCCAGTCACGGCAAAAGGTGATGAGTCATCTTGAAATTGGTGTCTGGTAAGGGACGGAATTCTATGATGTTTTATGAAGGTTAAGAAAACAATAAAGAAGGTGATAATTGAAGTTTTTGTTTTCCAGGTTTAAATGAGAAAGAAGAGAAGAAAAGATTCATTAGTAGCTGGAAAAATAAATACCATAATTAATCTAATATACTTTAATAAGATAATTTTGAATAGTCTTTTAATATTTATTAAGTACAGTTTTTTCATTTTGAATAAAAAATGTGTTTAATTCCAATTTTGGTAACTTTTGCAAAGAAAAAAGAACGTATATAAAAAAATGCAATTTCTATTAAAGTTTAAAAATAAAGAAAATTATTATCAAACGAAGGACGTTTTAATCTAAGATATAACATGACATACATAAATAATCTAATATATGAATAAAAAACGTATTCTCTTTAACCATGGTCAAATATTTCATTTATATCTACAAAAATTGGAAGGTTTACACAACGTCGGCGTCGTTTAATACAAATTTATAATCATACTCGATAGCAATTCTTGGTTTGATCATTTTCAAAAGAATTATCAACTACTTAGTTTGAGTATAATGAGAAAATTTAAAATTGCTATTAAAATATTTCTGAAAATATTATGATTAATGTTTACGGACTGTTAATAGTATCGTGAATTAAATTCCATAAATCTTAATTCCATGAAATATTAATATCGCACAAAAATCCAACAAATTGAAACCGGAATTATGGTATTAATCAACATACAAATTAATAATTTATCTCTCAAGTTTTAAAGATGTCATAATTATTAATGTATTTCTTGAAATTAATAATATAACATATAATTATTTATTATATTAAAATATTTAAGTAATAAATTTTAATATTTAAATATATAGCTTATAATAAATATCATAGAATTATTTTTAATAATCATTATCTTTAATAAATTTGAGATTTCAAAGAAGTCACACCCCCACCTCTCACTTTGTGAAAATTATATACATTAAAAAGATCCTAGTATTTGATATATAAAATAAAATATTATATCTCATATGAGTGATATGTTATTATAGTATAGATATTTTTTATAGTACGGTATAAATCATGGGGAGATAAAAATTTATTGTATAGAATTTAATATTACACTGTATAAAAGAACTAATATTCTTATAAAAGAATATCTATTTCAAAAGATATAGAAATAAACAATTAATTTCATAAATAATTAATTTCTTATCTCATGATAAATTTAACTCCTCTTAATTGCTTTGTGTATAATATTGACGTCACAAAAACGATATAATTTCATACTCGATTTTACAAATCTACCTTAACCTCTCTTCACACATTGTATGTACTATTAAGATTAATAAATATGAAAAATTAACCTTCCTCTTATTCTGTTATAGTATATTATTATTGAAAACTAAAAATTCCTCAAATTTAATGTAGATTAATTAAAGGGTACAATTGTAATATGTCAAGAACTGTGCAATTTTCGGTTGTATTCTTTAAAATATTATGCTTATATTGCTATGTATTATTAAAGGGCACTCAGTGAATACAGTAAGAATATTAACTCGCTAACATTTATATATGTAGTAATAACTCCTTTCATTAAATAAATATATGGTATAGACTTTTATAATATTGAATATAAACTATTTTGTTTTGACAAATTATGTAAAATTTTATATCAATATATCGTAATTTAAATTTCTATATTATACATTTCCTTATTTTAACATTTTAACAATCTTCAATTTTAATTAAAAATTAGGATTTTCATAACTGTGAGAATGAAATTGCATATAGTTTCAATTTCAGTCTTCCTAAAGTAGCACATACAACAGCTACCTTTCGCAATTCAGTGAAAATCTAAAATTTTATAAATCTATTATATTAGTATATCATAATAATATTAGTGAGAAATTTTATATCAAATCATAGTAACTATTTCTAAAGTTAATTAATGATACGATTGTTCTAATCTAGTAATATTGTATAATGATATTTTAAAATGGGAAAAAACGACTTTATTTCAAGATATTGATATCAATCTATTATGTCAGCATAAAGGAAGTATACGGACAATATATAATATTTTGTACGGCATTAATTAGGAGTTATATTTTTTTGTATTAAATTCACTTTTATCACGCATTAACAAATGGTGAACCTAATCATTTATTATATTTATCACAACTACTTAGTAAATTTGACTCAAGAAAAGTATTGATCATTATAAATTCTTAATACAATAAAATTTTTGAATTTAACCTTCATTATAATATTAATTTAATCTGAATTATTAATTTTTATTAATCTTATATTAATAAAATTAAGTAAATTAAACAATTGTTCTTGATTGAATTAACTTATGATACAAAGAGATATTGTGATATGAAAATAGTATCTTCATTATTTCTTACTGATTCTATCAAGATAGTAAAGTTGCTATAACATATGAAACTAGGGAATAAGGATAAAAAGAACTTTCTGATAAAATAATTATAAAACTTTTGTCAATCATTATATATAAATTCATATCATGAATATTTATTTATAGAGAATGTTTTTATAAATCAATACATGCATTTCGTGTGTCATTCACATTGTCAATAAGTTACTTAAACCTGTCATCCAACCACACGCTATTATTTTGGACTATAAATTAGGTACTAACCAATTTATAGAACTCTCTTAAATACAGATTCTCTGATATAGAAATGGATGAAAATTCTATGGAAGGAAGATTTGCACATAATACTCGCCTCTATAACTTAGATACTAAGTGGCATAAGTGAAACTAACTTTGCTTTAAAGTTAATAATAAGTGTATTGACACTGCAATACACGTGAGGAGAGATATATCTATATTATATAAAATTCGTCTGCAGAGTTATAATGCAACGACAATTTTGAAGGCAATCATCACAAAATTGAAAATTCTACCTTGGTAAAGAAAGGATATATTAGTAATTCTAGAGCTTTTCTATGATAATAAAGAAATAGTAAGAACTAATATTTGAATATTCATATGAAAACGTAACATACACGTTTAAAATAATTTAAAAATGAAGTAAACACTAAGATATTTGGATAATAGTCAGAAATTATTTATCATAATACTTATAAGAGTAAATGCCTAAAGTTCTCAGATTATATTTTTTATGAAAGAGTCGTTTAAAGCAACAAATTATATATAAAATTAAACCCTCTAATTTCTCTACCTTCCGTCTCAAGGCCTTGACAACACTAAATCGCACATAAAGCTAAATTCAAATATTTTATAGATTACACGATACTAGCGCGACTATTACAATTATCCAAACAGCAGCAGTGCATTCGAGAATATATCATACGGTGCGGAAAAATGATGTCCGTTTTATAATCGACAGTTGCTGCGAAAATGCAGAAGATGTTTGTGCACGACGATATAAAAAATTGGGACATTACAGGGTCATAAATAATGCTTTTAAAATAATCACCACCAATAGTATAATTAAAAACGTTAAGTTTAAAAGTTAAATTATTTTCATTTTCTAAAAAATCATTAAGTCCTTTAAAAATCAATTGACCTTCTTATTATTTTGGTGGATTGTTTAAATTTCAATTATTTCTATGTATCTGGAACCAATATGTCATCAATATACATAAGTTTACCGTTGTATGTTTGCCTGAAGGTAAATAACGCTTCAAAATTAAAGAAAATATCTTAAAAGAAATAGTAATTTTCTGTTTAACTATTTTATTAAATTATCAAATCACAGTTTAAATAACACCATTAATTTCATGAAAAGTTATAATTTGGCACAAAATTTAATTAAATTTAATTTTGATTCATTATATTTTATAAAAGAAATATGTAATCCAATAAAATTTTGGAATCGAAATTTAATATTAAAATATATGAATTTAACCTTTAAAAATTGATGTTCACCGCACGTAGAAACATTTAAATCGAAATACTTAATTACTAAATAAACTGTAATTTGGATAACTTAAACTAACGTTATCTTTAGTAAATAACTTCATCTTAAGCTAAGTAAAAGAAATGTCTACTTATATCAATTTTTTGAGTATATTAATTTTCAAGCGTTGTGAGTGTTCTCAGTGTGACCTCCTAATCGTGAGAACATACACCTAGAAGCTAGTCAAATTCTAAACACACTGTAAATGAATCAATAATTGAAATCTTTAGGATTAAACAATTTCTGCGCCTAAAACAATAATCTAAGCTGAATAGAAAGACTGTTATTATGCTTCAACTCTTAATTAGTATTAAATGAATCACGCTTAGTTCTATCTTATTCAAAATGCACACAACATAATGAGTGCAATGACATCTGTTGTAGTTTCTTTAACAGATACCCGTTTTCCTCATCGGATAATTTCTATGTTGATAATATCACCACATGTTCCACTCATATTTAGAGTTCTAATTCTGCTCTCAACAATCGCTAACTAACTCATTTCAATTTAATTAAAGAGCGATTCAATCAATATATTTGTTATAATAAGTTATATTTCCGATTTTATTAAAATAATAATTGAAGTTACAAACAGAACAATGCCATTTTTTATTTATTTAAAAGTTTTGTGCTATTTTTATAAATATACATGTTAATGAACTCTTTTATTGATACAATTAGTGTAGCTGCCCATTCCCACTCCTGGTGGGGTTCTTAAAAATATTTTACTCGCATTCTATTTAGCCTAAAATATTCAACGAACGAATTTATTAACATTCAAAGTGATGTGTTGCTTCACGAACCGTCAAGGAACATAAATACAATGGGCTGAAACAAATAAAAAAAAAATACTTTCAGTAGAAGTGTTAAGGTACACTTAGGCTTTATAGGCTGGATATATTTACCTGCATTGCCAATCGTTTAAGTTGGGCGTTCCTCCTTACTGATTCAATATCCCCCACAGCCAAACCAATGAGCAAATTCATCAGTAAAATAGGCATCAAAACCATAAACAGTCCTAGCATAAGGAAAGCTGGTGGAGGAAACGGTAATCCAATCTTCTCGTGGTGTGAAATCGATTTGAACTCCCGTTCTCTTGATTCTTGTTGATAGTACGGAGCGACGTATGTTGATAGGAAATCTATTTCTCCCAACATCATGGAAAATGTTCTCATCAAAGACATGGGTATGTCCCTAAACGCCATGTGTCCTCCCTTGGTTAGTAGAATGTAGAAGGCCAATCCAAATGCAATAATTAGGATCGAAAAAATTACGAGAACTTTGATGAGAGTTTGCAATATTTCAAGAAACATAACCACGTAAATACCTATTAAATCAAACCTGCAATAAAATAAAAACAAATTAACAAAGTATTAGTTCAATAATTTAAATAACTTCATATAGTATATCCTATCAATAGAACGAAATTAGTGGTTTGATATTGATTAGGTCGCTGATTTTATAAACAGAAGTTTTTATGGGATCCACTTGAATTTTCTAGCCTATTTAATTTGGCGTAGTGAGGGTTTTTATTCAATTAGTTTAAAGCTGAGACTCAACTTGTTCTTTTTCAGTTGATGTAAAGAAGGGAAAACAAATGCTAATAACGACGATAAGTTATGAACTACCTTTATCAGTAGGATTGAAATAAGCGATACGATAGGATTTAAGTAAAATCAGAATTACTTTCTTACAATAAACTCATTGAAAAGCCGTCAATTTCGGAGCAGGTGTTACCTCCTTGCCTAATTCAAATGATTTTTCAGTCAATATAATAGACTGATCTCGTTTTTGCATCTCACTCCAATTTCACCAAGGGTTTAGTCCAATAAACGAAGGTTTTTACTTTGCTATAACCAAAAATAACCTCCTTAGTAACTTATAAGTATGACTTACCTTTGCAAATTTAAAAGGAGGGTGAACCAGGCTAAAAATATTGCTATTGATGCTGATGGAACCTAAAAAAATACCAACTTACTGTTAATATGTGCTGTAAATATGAACATATTTTTATTTTATTTAATAAAAAAATATTATTGGACTTGACAAACTTTACAACAGATTTGGGGTGAAAGAATATAAACTGGTAATTTGTAAATCCTCGAATTGTCATTAGCTGGAGTCATTCAGACCAAATTTACAGTTTGACAGCTCTAACAGCTCTAAAGAAGGAGTGGTGGAAGTAGCATTCTTTTAGTTGATGACAATGATACAAACAAAAGAGGAAGCGTTCTCAAAACAATTCTCACTCCGTTAAAGTAAATACATGAAATCATAATTTAGTTGATTTTATCATTTATTTAAGTTTGCACTTGTTAAAATGCTTAGAAAAGGTTTACAATTAACTTGGAGTAATGGTATGAAAGCAAATAAAAATAGTACAGAAAATATGAGGTTCCTAAAGATTTGATCTTATTCAACACTAACTATTATCGATTAGTTCATGGGCAATATTTATGAATGCAATTATTATCACCAAAGATAATGCGATACACGAATGATTTGGTTCTTAAATTTACCAATATTTGCGGACATGGTACTGACCTGTAAGTTATGGAGAACACCAGGATATAAGGGTAATATCATGAGTATAGTAGAACCATACAACACCCACGATACTAAGTTAGTAACATCCAGAAAATAAGAAGATGGCTGCTGATATAACTGTATGACGTCACGGACTATAGACAGTAGAGTGTATATAGCTATGACAGACGCTGAGAAAACCTCCAACTTTGAATTACTTCCAAATTTACATATTTCACACTAAAACATATTTAAATTTAAAGCATATAAAACTTAAAGTGAACATTTTAGTTATCATAGAATAGTGCAGCGTACAGTGCCATGCTTGACATTAAATTTCAAATAAATAAATAAAAAGTAAATTGAGTGTGGATTTTTCCAATGGTAAATGAAAAGATTTCCCAGGTAATAAATATTAAAGTATATTCAAGGCTACATTGAGCAGGTTCTCGTAAAGCCAAATCAAAACAAAACAAAAGCAAAGAAAGCTAGCTTGGGCCCAGGACTGAAACCTAAGACCATCTAATAGAGCTTGAAAAGTTATGTCTATTAAAGCGGCCTCAACTTTTCCCCTCTACCAAAGACCTTCCGCTCTGCTACTAAAGCCAATGACAGAATGCAATTTAAATTGATAACCGATAAGAAATATTTATGAGAAGTGCATGTCCATCAAAGTTAAGAATATACTTTTTTTATAAATTATAAATACTACTCGAAGGAATCATAAATCAACCAAGGTTTTAGAACAATGTCCAAAAAATTAATTATCAGGTTAAACCAACGAAGCTTACATCGTGCCTCTTATAAGAAACCATTAAGTCGTTGACTATATACCTACGTCATAAATATAGTTATTTAAACCGGTACCTTAATGTGACAAATTTATTAACCACATACTTACTGTTCTGGTTATGAGGCAATTTTCATCTGTAGAATTGAAAACATTGAATGGCACAGCAGTGCATTTAGGATCCCCACTCATCAGTTGTGACGTATAGCAGGTTACGAATGCCAGGAAAATTAAATACAACAGTAAATGTGTTATGTGGAAGTATTTTCCGTATGAGTTCCATTTCATTTCTAAATATTTCTGACTAAGAGGGTGTGCCAGAAGTTCTACTCGTCCGTGATGCACCATGGCCTGAAATATTTATAATTATTTATTTACTACGCTGTCAAATAATAAGCATGTTTACTCAGAGACTTAAAATAGGAAAGAATTCGATTAATCAGATACAATTAATCAAAATAATTGTATCAAATTTTTTAAGTTATTCGTTTAATCAACTTAGGTAACTCGATCTTAACCAAGTCATTGTATTTATTTTTCTTTACCCAATCTATCGAAACTTTTAATCGTCTTCGATCTTGCTGATCCTATTCACACCATCATACATAAATTTATGGTGAGATACTGAAGAAAATAGTATGGGGGAAGGAACGTGATACGTTGGTATTAAATTCTTAATGAAATGAGTAAAATTAGTTCAGAATCGTTTTTTCTCATGCCAACGGCGAGATTGAAACTTGTCCAAATATTTATTTATTTTTGCAAAAACTTAAAAAAGAGTTGTTTTATTACTCTCTGTTTTATTCAAGGGCACTCAAATCATGGCGCTTTCTTTTGTTTGCACCCTGAAACTTAACACGCACTTGTAATACCAATTAATCATTTTGTTCACAGTTAAATAACGAAAATTTCATTTACAACAGTTATAAGTTATTATTATAATTGACCTTACTAAAGTAAAAGATAATATCAAAATAATAATAATAAAATTATTTAATCACACCAAGAAGAATATAATAGGTATAGAATGTCGGAAGGTATATATAAAAAAGTCAGACATAAGGTGGGAGTGAACTCAGTGCTGGCATCTAGCGGCAGCTCTAAAACTAACTCTCTTTACTATAACATTTTTCCTATTTTCTTAAGTTAGTATTATGTATGTGTTAGTATCATCTCGTTTCTTATTAGTATTTATACAACACGAGTATCTACTTATAATTGGTCATTATTGCATAAAGCAAATATTTGGATTAATCAGTTTTTAGCCAGAAGTAGTTGTGTCAAGACGACAGTGGCGCGTTCTTGTAGCCACTTTTATCTAATGCAGCGCTCCTGTTAACTGGCTACGGAACTATACTTTTACTTGTCCAAAATAATGAATCCCAGGACCATATATCTTTATCTATACATTCTAAAATCATACCTAAAATCAATGTTAATTAAATCTGTCCACATATGTACAGGAAGGAAAATGTCATAGTTTAAATACTTAGAAAATAACATACATTAATGATTTCAAGAGGTATGGGTCTCCAGTTTGGGTCGTTAAGCTGTTTCCTCCTTGCTTTCTGTTGTTCAGGTGAAATCTGATAATTAGCAAATGAATACTTGATCTAAAGACAAAACAACATGCACACGTCTAAACATTAAACATGCAACTAACATTGAAAAATAACATGAAAGTAAATAACGAGAAAATACTTGCCCTGGAGTTGGCTAAAATTCAAAATGTAAATAAATATCTTTGGCTCAAAGAATTTAAGTAATAAAAGAAAAGCAGTTCTTTTAAAACTTCAATATTAGCGAATTTTCAAAGAAAAAAGACCTTGTAAGGTTGTATTCATAAAAGGAGAGGGGCTCACTCATCAAGAATATAATATATATATATATGTATATAAATAAATTATATATATATATAATATATATATATATATATATATATATATATTTGTTTGTGTGTATGCATATACAAGATTTTTATTTCTAGACGTTACTATGGGCACGACAACTTTCGAACACTTTATGGGATCAAAATTAAACTTGGCACAATAATCGACCTTATCAATGTCCCGAAACCTTTTGTTTACGAAATATGTGTGATATCATAACCCTTAATCATGACCTAGCCAAAAAATTACTCAACTTTAAAAAGTTGTCTGATTGGACTGAAATTTTTTACACGTGTACGATAAATTGTATAGTATCTACGGTAAACACACGTTTACCATATACTATAGAATGGTTATAATACATGCTGATTCATTATCAGTATTAAAGTTTTATTCCCATTAGATTAAATTTGGCGATAATTTATTGAAATGTAATCTCATAAAAACTAAGAGCTTATCCTGAAATACGAACATTAAATCTTCGTGGTTTCAAATGTTAGAATACTAAAAGACAAAACATAGCTTGGAGTGGAAAGAAGTCAGAATGCTTAATTTTTTAGACTGACATTAAAAATAATAGTGGTAAGAGGGGTGAAAAAATGCGAGATTAATTAAAATAAAATCTATTTCCTTTAATTCTCTTGGTTCTAAAATTTTATTAAGTATAATAATTTAAGTTCAATAGAATTCTATCCTATGAAAATAACTACCAGAACAATTATTGTTTACAAATAAATAAGTTAGAGGAAAGGTGTTCTATAGTTTAAATTTTATAAATTAAACTACCAATAAAAATACTAATACAACTAATTTAAAAATGCAAAGATAATAGCTTTAATTATGCAAAACTACTATTTGCTACAAAAAGCATGATAAAATAGGCAGAGTCGGTTTTTTTAGTCTATATGCTTCGAAATACTATAATTTTGTGTTTATGTTGCACAAGCAAACAAGCATAAGCTATATCACCGTTGACCGGATTTAAAAAAAGGAATATATGTATGCAGTTCATAATTGCATTTGTTATTTATATAAGAATTCAGTATTTTTTATTGCTGAAACCAACACTTGGTTTTTAAGTGGATAGATACCTTGATGTAACTTTTACGACATTAACACATACAACTACAAAGTCTCTTACTAAATCATTTGCAAATATTTTTAAATCCATTATTAAGTATGGGTGATTCTTTTACCTAAACAAATAATAATAAAATATGAAAAGTAACTAGCTACTAATAATTACTTTTTATGCATAATAACGAAACTCTAAACATTTATTTGAACTTAAAGCACATTTAAAATTAAACATTTTCTACTGGAACTACATCTATTCTAGAACGTCCTTACTTTTCTACTAGCATACAGCATGGACTTAAGTCAGGCACCTAACTTACATTCAGCGCAGGTAGTGGTTCAGGTTTAGTACTTGATGAATAGTTATTATCTCCTATCGCGCCATGCGAGTGTATTCGTGGACATTGTAGGCATTGAAAACTGTATTTTATCTATTCATAAAAACAATTCAAAAAATATATTCACTACATATGTAGGTATGCTTAAAACGTTGCATTATGCATTTTTAGTAAAGTTTTTCTTATACTTCTCGCCGGGGTATAGTTTCCTTTAGTAAAAATACATAGGATGTCTTTCTCTCTCCAATACTAGACCTAAATAACTTCTATCACTTAATAAGTAAGATTTTAGAATTATTACTGCTCCCTTTACTGGTCACTATCCTCTCAATTATAATATGATACCCGTTTGGAGCCTTGTGGCCCATCAGGGATAATCCCTGCATTAAACACCTCAAGTGGTCCTGGCAACCGTTATGCTAAAAGTCTATACTAAAGTAGAGCGTAACCTGGGATGCGAACCCCAAACCAAGGTCCAAGGTGTCAAAGGCCAGTACAATAGCTGACACCTTAACGACATCGACCACGGAGGCGGTTATTCTCTCAATTACCATCTTAAAAATATGGGTGTGATCGAGATCTAACTCTGTAAGTTCTGTATGGAGTCCATTGAAACCTCTGAATATATACATTGTAACTGCTAAGCACTAGTCTACCAGAGACTCATATCCTCTGATAAAGCAATAGAACTATTATGTTCTACTATTAATTAATGATCGATTATTCATAAAATACTATTATATATATATTGTTGCATTACAATTTTCTAAGCAGTTTAAGTTGTATTTTAACGTTTTTAATTAAAATTATATTAAAAGTAGTCCACGTCAACTAAATGTAGATTCTCGTATTCCTCTGCCCTTTTGCAATCTAAGATCGATTTTATTAAGTACTTACCAAGGTTTTTAAGTTATTTTATTTGTTTCTTAAGATCTTTTTTCATTAGTGGCTATTTATAACACATTTATAAAATAATGTTTTGTTGTTAGGGTGGTACCCCTACTTAAGACCACCAGTCAGCCGGCTTTCGTGTTATCAGTGGAATTACATTGTGTTTATGGTCCTATGCTCTTTCTATATTAGTATTATTTTTCTATATTAAGTGTTTAACAATTTTTCTGATATATTTTTTAATTTCTTAAAGAGAATTTTGATTATATAATTAATTAAAAATATAAACCTTTCTGTTTCTTGGTCTTCCTTTTATTAAATATAAGGTCGTATCATATGTGGATGAATATACATACGTAGAAACCATATGTATATACGAACGTAGGAAACACAGGTATACGTACATAGTATGACTTGGAGTCTTTTTTGCAGTTTGCTTTCGTAATACATTTATCTTGGACTGATTCAAAAACTCGAGGCATTGATGCTATTAGTGCCAGCGTGACGCAAGGATGTTTATCTGATCGGAGTGCCATCACTTCATCAGCCCTGCAATAGTATTAGCAAATAGCTTTATGGTAAAAAGCAACATATTTTGATGAATATAGTTAGGATTTTAAATAAGTCTGAGATTCAAATAAGTTTAAAATACACCAACATGACTACTTGAGACACCTAAGAAGGTTGAATTTGGAATTTAATGTTTATTAATCTAAAATAATCTGACAAGTTTATTTTAGCAAATTTCACCAAATGAAAATTTGCTGTAGAGGAATGTTTTTTCTTTGTAAAAATAAATAAATAAATTCAATCAGGCATATAACATTGTTTTTCCTTTGGAAATGCACTAAAAAATAACGCAATAGTTATTGCATTACAAAACTTAGGTTACACTGAAAACAATTTAAAACTAATTTCTAATATTATACAACTCCAGTATTTCTTGCACCACAACCTCGGTTGTGATACAACAAGTCTAACCTTGGACCACAACACAAATCCGTTTCACAGGTCCCTGATTACGCAAAAATCGCAAATCTTTACACACACAGATATATATATATATATATATATATATATATATATATATATATATAATATATATATATATATGTATATTATATGTATTATAGTAGAATTTGAGATTTCTAGACACTTTCTTGTAATCACATCTTTCGATGTGATTAACTTAGTGAGGACAGGAACCCTATTGAAAACCAGGATTTTGTGACTTCATTAACCATGTTTGCTGAGTCAGCTATATTTTTTAAAAAATCGGTGCAATTCAGAAATAATATTTTTCGCCGCAATAAATGGGGCACTAAATCTAATGACACCAGTCAGAAGTCGATACGACTACTCTAACTGACCAAAAAGGCGAAAAAACATGGTAAACTACCGGAAACCAAAATTATGGTCGATAAAAATAAATTTCGAGTAGAGTGTCGTTTTTTATGTATTTTTGGGCGCTGAATCTGGCCTGAAGCCGATGCGATTACTTTAAGTGACCAAAAAGTCAAAAAATGGTAGTCAATTATTTGCAAAAACGGCTTGTAAAGTACATATTTAAAGTGAGGAGTCGTTTACGATATTATTTGGGCATGAAAGTTGAATGAAAATAGTCCGGTGTCGATAGAAGCATTAAGAGTACTCAAAGCCTTTCTTGTACAGGCTTTGAGTACTAAAAAGTATCGTCCGGTAAAGACGATACTTTTTATCGTTTTAATTACGTTATATAAGTTTATAACTACAAAATAATTCTGGTTAAGGTTCCGGTTTATTCTTCATAACCTTAGCTGTTACTCGCAATTATCAAGCACTGCTCGTTATTCATTTTATTAGTATTTTTTTTAAGGAAATGTGCTAAAATCTCTATAGATAAACACTAACTAAACTTGAAACTAGCCCAAGTAATAGTGCGCACAGCTAATTTTAGAGGGATAGGTTTGTATAACCAAATTGATAATTAGGACCATTTTCTTTGAAGAATACTGGCAAAATGAGTTACGAGCAGTGCTTGATAAAACTGCTTAGGTTATAAAGCATAAACCGGAGTCTTAAGCAAAAAATGGGTTGTTAAGCACGGTAACACGCATTCCAAAAGAAATTCTCACAAAATGCGGACCACCGCGTCAGAATTTTTTTAAATCTTCGGTTTCTTATTTCATAAAATAAATCAATCGTAATTAAATTTTACAATTTAAGATCATGAAAATTAACAAACCTCTTTTCATGTGTAACCATAGCTAATGCTGCTTCAGGGAATTTATAATAGATAGCATAGTCTATAGCTGACAGATCTATATTGTTGTAAAGTAATTTACAATTGAGACTCAGTAGTAAAGATATCGAGTTCGGTTTGTTCTCCATTGTTGCCAAGTGTAGAGCAGTGTTCTAAAAACAAACGAAAATTGTCAAAGTAAGCACAAAATATAGCATAATAAGGGCGTTTTTCTATAGATAGAAATAATGAAGTCTGAGAGAGACTAATACCACAATGTTAAAACATATAAATCTAACTTAACTTTAAGTTTTAAAGAATACCAAAAACAAACCTAGGGGCCAAGGTTCTGCTCCCTTTCTAATTTTACTCATTTTATACCGGTATATAGGAAAAGTATTGTGTTTGCAAATAAAT
This sequence comes from Microvelia longipes, assembly GCA_018340805.1. Taxonomy (NCBI): domain Eukaryota; kingdom Metazoa; phylum Arthropoda; class Insecta; order Hemiptera; family Veliidae; genus Microvelia; species Microvelia longipes. The sequence continues at coordinate 62,890,819 of JACMZG010001908.1, read as the reverse complement.
CTGAAACCGGAATGTTACCTGAATTATCTGTCTGAAAGGCCTTCTAAGTAGTTTTCACATAGTTGTTGGTCGGTATGTGTGTGTAAATGTATGTATCTTTTATTAACGTAGTTCCCACAGTATCAATGCCAGACAAACTTTCTACAAAAACCAATCTATTGTTGCGCTATCCGGAAAATAAGTTTTTATGACGTCATTAAGCCGCAATAATGACTCAGCATACATTTTTAAAAATCATAAACGCAGAAAACTGTTACGCTCAGATTGGAATTTAACATGCATGTATCTATAGATATGTATAAGACTAACACATGTGTTATGTTCCATCTCATTATCAGCATTGGTTTATTTTTGAATCAGATGACTTGTATTATTGTACGATATTTAAAATCGATTAAATATCGTTGTAGTATTGATGTATCCATTAAATATTAATTGTAGTATTGTAAAAAATCGATAAATGATCTAATTGAGTTGAAATTTATGTGTTTACATTTACGTAATAAATAAGAACAACAAGTTTCTTTCCAATACGACATTTTTATGTATGATTTTTGTTGGATCATAAAAATTAATAAGCATTGAGCGTGGTCAGTGCCTGGAAGGGTGACAGCTAGAAATGAAATGGATGTATTTACTATGTGTGGACGAGAGAATAGATTCCGAAGTAGGGAGGATTAGTGTAGTGAATCTGATGTGATGAGGAAAAGTTCCGAGGTACCCTGTAACCGATTTTTTAATCTTCTGAATGAATCCAGCTCTTTTTGTCCGAGAGACTTAAAATATTGTACACATGCCAAGAAAATATGAAAGATGTGTGCCGAACTTTTTCCTATTTCCAAAATTATGGTTAGAAACTTACTATTTTTTTAAGTTTATCTAAATTAAAAAAGTCGGGTATGGGGTACCACGAAACTTATTTCCGTGTTGATATGAGATTATGTTGATTCTTAACCACTAGTAGCTGAATAAACCTATTTAAATTAGAAAAAATAAAAAAATTGTAGTTAAAAAGGCAATGTGGTTTTTTTGGGGAATTGGCTAACTCCAAACCATGGGGGCTTTGGCCCGCCCTTAGAATCGCTTATGGTATAGAATTAAAGTTAAAGAGTAGATTATTAAAACTATGTTAAAATAAACTTTAAACGTAAGCGGTAAAAACAATTTGAATGGGAAGATCAGAGATAAACTATGCAGGTTTACCTTAATTCTGATCACTGGGGATGAAGGAGTAATGGAACGGATGCTGGCCAAGGAGAGAACATTAGAACAGTTAGTGAGAGAATTTCCTGCATTTATATATATATATATATATATATATATATATATATATATATATATATATATATATATATATATATATATATATTATATATAATATATATGTATTGTAATGTTGCATAAGATTTATCAATCAAACATATTCCTTAGAAATAAGTTGCTAAAACCTAACTTACTCCATCTTTGTCAAATTGATCTAGAAGATGTGAATGTACAGAGTATAATAACTCCATGGTTTGAGTGTATCCACTCATAGCAGCTAGATGCAATGGATTCCTGCCGTTGTGGTCTCTGTGCAGTAAAGCACCTCGGTTCAACAAGAGCTGAACAACTTTCGTGTGACCTGAACAAGAAAAATGTTTAAAAAAATTAACTCACTCTAACTAATTGTTTTGATATAAAATTATAATTCTCGTTGGTTTAATAAGTAAGCTGAAAACACCTTGGAATATAATTTTAGCCTGGCAATATTTACATATATTTAGCTTATAGTTTTTAAGGTTTTACCAAGGAATATATCGATAAAGAAAGTTGGTCCTGGAATTTATTATTTCGGACAAGAAAATATTAGTTTTGTAGCCAGTTAACAGGAGCGCTAGTGTCTAATTTAGTAGTTTTACCGCGCCAACTACGAGAATGCGCCACTGTCGTTTTATTTTCAGCAAACTACTTCCAGCAGAAAACTGATTAAGCCAAATATTTGCTTTACCCATTTCAAGTAGATGCTCGTTTAAATAACACTAACTTAAACAAGTAAGAAAAAATGTAGTTATGATAATGAGAGTTCGTTTCAGAGCTGCCGCTAGATGTCAGAACTGAGTTCATCCCCACATAACTCTTTCATATGAGAGAGTAATGCAGTAATTACCTTCTGACATTCTTTACCATTATGTTCTTTGGATTTAACTTGTTTTACGGTAACTAGTTTAACAATCATATCTGTAATAATTTATGAAATTTATTAATCTATGAAACAGTTTTTGTATAGATGGTTAAACGACAGTCTTATATTTTTATTGAAATTCATTATGGTGCGTAAATTTATTTGATACAAATATCTATAAAAAGAATTAAGAAATATATTTATTAAAAAATATATGTATAAAATAAAAAGAAATATATAAAATTAAAAAATATCTCTATATTAAAAATAAAGAAATATTTCTAAGAAATATCTATAGAAATTATAATACTATGAAGCTATTATGAAAATCTTAAACAACGTATGGAGCCTTTGCTACTGTCAAAAAAATATAATTTTCTATTTTCCTAGAATGCAACAACCATAAATTATATGGGGCGTTTTCAAAAAAATGTTGGATTATTTACAACATAATTAACACAATGAAATTTAAGAGGGGTTGAGCTCTGTCAGTGAGCTTATGATATTATTTTTAAATTGAACATTCTTCAATTTAAAGGTGTGTTATAATAACTTGCCTTTAAATTGAGTTTAAGTACACTTATCTCCATGTCAGTTGTACATGATTACAAACTCTAAATAGGACTTCAATCAAATTAAGTACATTTGATTTTACCAATTTTTACAAATTAACTACAAATTAATTTAATTTGTGCTTTAAAATCTGATTAAATAAAATAAAACGGCGTCTAATTTTAATTATAATAAGTGTTAAAATGGATTTTACGAAAAATAAACAGTTTCAGTTGTATTTTATGTTTAAAACTTTTAAGTTAATTGTCACGTGTAAGTACATTTGGTCTTTACAATTATATCACTTTCTTTATATCACCTTCATTATTCCTGTGTCACTAGTGATATAATTTTACCTAAAAGTCATCCTTTGTTTTGTTTTAAGTAAGTGATTTATAAAGGATAGAATTTGACAAAGTATAAAAGAATTCTTTTATATTTTGCTTGAGACGAAACATTAAACATTGTTAGTGTCTTAGAGGATAATAAATATAAATAATTATAATGTAAAATCTAGTAATATAAAAATGAACACTATACATCTACAATTCACTTAACTAATTAAACATATTTTTATATTTTTGATGTCCTGTGTTTTGTAGTATAGAATAGATACTTTAATATAGGTGCTCAAGTTATGTCTTTATCAAAGCCAAGAAAATCTTTTGAAAAAATACCTTGATACTGTAGAATGACCTAACGACATAGCATAGGTGATTTAATTTAAAAATCCCCTCACAGGGTTTTATTTAAATGTAATATAAAGTACAAATCGGGTACGGGATACCTCGCAACTTTTCCTCGTCACATCGGATACCTTACGGCCATCCTCCCAACTTCGGACTCGCATCGCTCGTCCTTAGAATATACAAGTCGTAACATTTATATTGCAATATGTCTTGGGGCTCGCTTGGCTCGTCCTCAGACAGTAAATATATTCATTTCATTCCTATCCAGATACTGATCACGCTAAATGCTGCTTAACTTCTTTATGATCCAATAAAAATCATAGATGTACTTTTAACGAAACTTTGTACATATATTTATTACGTCAAGATATACACTTGTACCAAATTCAAACTCAAAGTTATTTGATAAAAAATAAACGAATGCTGATAATGAGATGCAAATTGCCAAATCTTAATCCGATCGCTATATAATTTCGCGTTTTATGATTTTTTGGAATTTTCGCTGATTTTCCGAATAGCACAACTACAGCGGTAGACTGATTTTTATACAAAGTTTCAACTCCCTAGCATTAATACACTAGGAGTTACGATGATAAAATACACACACACATACAACTTTGTGAAAACCACTCAGGAGGCCTTAAAACACCTGAAACGGATAAAGAATAATCCGTTTCAGGTGTTTTAAGGCCTGAAACGGAAAGTCCTAGTGGCCTGGTGGCGGGAAGTCCCCAGAAGGTGACTTCCCGGTTTCGAATTTTTCTGGAAACACAATAATTTTCCTATATCCCTACGGTAGAAATGAGGAAAGGATAAAAGATTAAAGTAGTTATGTAGGAAAAAGTATAATAATTACGTGCATACCTTGCTGGGAAGCAATATGTAAGGGTGTTAGTCCCTCTCCGTCAGTTTCATTGATAATAAACGATCCTTTTTCTGAATCTAGAAGTTGTCTGACTGTATTATATCTACCGTACCTGCAAACAAAATTTACAATTATATATTTTATTTTGAAGATTTAAGTCTTCTGGTGGTGACCGCGTCAATGTAGATGAAGAACCCGACGTTTCTCTTCCATTGTGGGAGGCATCTTTAGGGATGTAGGACGTCATAAGAAACACAATGCTCTACAAATCTGAACTTGAATTCAATTTTGTAGAGCATTGTGTTTCTATTCATGATGTCCTACATCCCTAAAGATGCCTCCCACAATGGAAGCGAAACGTTGGATTCTTCATCTACATTGACGCGGTCACCACCGGAAGACTTTCATCTTCATGACAATAACCGTGGAAGCCTACGCAGTTTATTATATTTTATTTTTTCATATTTGTTGTTTTAGTAGTGGTAAGTGTTGTTGTTTGGTTTTTCAACTAATTGGGATAGTAGAAAGTAAATCTTTGCTTACTCGGCAGTCAACTTGGTTGCCGAGGCTAGCCGACAACTCTTCGTTGGCAACTGAATTTGTTTAAAACCTACACGTACACGAAATACAAATGCTTATTGTATTAACAGCAAACAGAAAACAATTTCTATTACCGAGCAGCGAAGTGTAAAGGTGATTCGTTATTATTATTTTTAACATTTATAACAGCCCCTAATTTAATTAAATTCTCTAAACTCCTGATATGTCCCTCTCTAGACGCGTAGTGCAGGGGCGAACATCCAGTTAAGTCCTTCTCGTTCAGCAAACGTTCTAAGGATATCGCTGACTGCACCTGCAATACATATCATTGGGGTTAATGGTGTCATGTTATAATACGACACACGGCTAAAACCAGTTGACAGCGCGGGAAAATTGAGTCGAGGAACCAATATGGCCAGATTTGAAATTGAGGGGTGGTTTAACCTCCAGGACTAACCTCATTTGCTCCCTTGCATTATTTTCTCACGCTGTCAACTGATTTATTCTTGGAGTCTGACTCCAAGAATTAAAAGACTTAACATCTCCGGTACTATAGATAGCATTAATGCGGAAAGCCGGCTCTGCTCAGAGTTAAGCTTATTTATAATAATTAATAAGCTTAATAAGATTATTGGAGGAAAAACGAAGTTGGTGTTGTTAATATACGTGCAATCTTTTCTCTCACTATCACCATTAGTTAAATTTTTACAGAATGATTTTTATACGTGTTTTAAGAATTGTAAAATACCGAAAAAATTTAATTGTAATTTGGTATGAGTGCAACTATTTACGTAAGAAATAAGTGTAATAAGTTTCGATTGAAAACAGCAAGTATATATATACGGTATTTGTTGGATCGTGAAAATTAAGCAGCATCGATTGAGGTTAGTGCCTGGATGGGTAACCGCTGGGAATAAAACAAATGCATTTAATGTCTAAGAACAAGCAAAGCGAGTCTGAAGACGTGCTCCAGTAAATGTTGTGATTTTTATATTAACAGCCGATGTCGTGAGGAGGTCTGTACACGAGTTTTTTATCATTATTTTACTGGAGCATGCATTTCATTAAATTTTGCGTTAAAATTTAATGAATGAAATTTTCCTTTTTATTCAATTTTTGAATAAAGGGAAAATTGAAGTGAAGGGATTATCGTACTTACTTCCTAGAAGTGACCAATCCTATACTACTGTAATTAAAAATAGGAACAACGACCAGCAACCTTAAAATTGAATGAAGGAGTATACGACATCTTTTAGCAGTTAGGATGCATAATAAAGTGTTTAAAATCTACGCGTACACGAAATACAAATGCTTATACTATTAACATTCGCGTAAGTCTAGTTTACGCGAAACCTAAACAAGATAATTATTTGTGGTCTCAATCCCTTTTGTATAAAAATTGCACCAACATACGTGTTTATATTATATATTAATCATTTTATACTATCATACTACTTCTATTTTGATTGTATTTTTACTATACTACTACTATTTTGATAGTATATTATTATACTACTACTAATTTGATAGTATATTATTATACACATTATCATTGAACCTACTATCTCATACATTAACTTTAATTTTTGGTAAGAATACAACTTTCTACCTTACCAAATTTCCTATGTTCTAAGTCTTCATATTTATAGAATATATATGCAAATAATGTTCAATTATGAATAATAAAAAGTTGACTCGAGTTTTAAACGGTATTTATAAATATTAAATAAAAAGTTCATATTGAACAAGCTTCGCTTGGTTGCTTTTATACGCTACTTTTCTATTTTATTTTATATTCTCAGTAAAATTATTTTGAAAGTCATCTTTCCCTCTTTTAAAATGAATTTAACTCTCAGTAATATCGCTTAAATTATTAATCCTTAGTTTTAATTTTAATTATATACTAAACTTCTAAGATCAAAAGATGAAGCTAACAAGCTAAAATCTTAAGTTTTCAACTAACCGCTAAATTAAGTCGAGAAAGTAAAGAGTATTAATGAAATATTAACGAGGTCTAGACATAGACCTTAAGCGCAGTGATACTTAAACAGTCAAGTCTTTGTACAGATATTAACTTACGTTTTGGAGAGTTAATATACATGTAGACGAAATTTTAAATTGAAAATTACTTAATTAGGCCTGGGGTTCGCATCTTAGATCACGCTCTCAGTTTATATAAGATTATTGTTCGAATAAAAATTGTCGGCATTTAGAACAAATTTTGAGCGTAATAGTTGACAGTAAAACCTGAGGTAGATTCCACAGGGGTTATCCCTAATGAGCCGCGAGACTCTAAACGCGCATTATTATACTGACTGAAGGATTGTCTAGATTTATTAGTGTATAACATAGGTTTTTAAAATGGCAGGCAGGCATTTCAATTATAAAATCTAAATAATAACTTAGATGTGTTTAAAGTCAGACATGACTCTACTTACATTTGTACTATTGCATTACTTAAGATATTAAGTTTATATAAAGAAACTTATTCGCAAGTTCATTGGTGGGAACCATAAAGAAACATTACTAGAGATACATTATCTCAATACATTGAAAGGCTTAAAAAAATATTTTTGTGGCTCTCAGGGACTCTGTGTAATCAAATTGTAACCTCCTCAGAGAGTCTAGCGCTGTCGCCTTTTCCCACAGTTTGTGTTTTGTTTTGTTTGATATATTTAGTTGCTATATTTTATACTGCTAGGTCACTTATTTTCGATGTTTCAAAATGTAACGGATAAAGCCCCTCTAGTAATAATATCTCTATAATTGATAGGAATAAACATAATTTGATGGAAAGTTCATAAAAATAAAAAACTTGATATGAAAGACTTGTTAATTTGTATCATATTATAGTACGACACGCGGCTAAAATCAGTTAACAGCGTGGGAAATTGAGGAACCAATAAGGTTGGCCTGATTAGAAATTGAGGGTGTGGTGTAACATCCAGGACTAACCTCATTGGCTCCCGCGCTGTCAACTGACTATAGCCGTGTGTTGTACTATAAGTAAAGAACTGCTGGGTGAAATTAAAAGTGTGTTTTGTTTTAAGGCTAAGCGTAATTGGTGGCAAGGGAGAGGCACAAGGGTCTCACTTAAAAAGCCCAAAAGCCTTTTAAATAATTTGCACCGGATGAAAAAAATAGTATAGTATTTATAATTATTTACAAAAAATACAAATGTTGTTAACTATTAATGCACTGTAAGTGTAAATAAATAAAACTAAGTAAAAAGAAAAGAAATAATACCGTAAGTTATAATTTGACCAAATGCTACGTATATCCGTAATAATTCCATCCCTGCAGTGTTGCATTAAATATTTCACTTACATTAATAATCTCGTTGGCAAACTGATCCAGTCGCCCGCCATTCATGACGACTAGATGTAGTATATTTCTGTTGTTAGAATCTTTCAAGTGTATGTTAGCTTTTAATTTTATTAATGATAACACGGTCCTCCATCCGCCTCTAGACGCAGCTAGGAGTAGTGGCGATCTCTTTTCTTTGTCTAGAGCGTTGATATCTGCACCCTACAACATCAATAATAATAACAAATAAGTATAATTTCTTAAAAGTAATAATTTTCTAATAAAAATTTACTAAATGAATATTTAACATCCAGTAATAAATAATATATATTGGATAATATACATATAGTATTGAATATATTACAAAAAATATGTACAATATAGATCTATGCAGATGTAGATCTATATTGAAATGTAAATATTTTGGTATGCAATATAGACCATATACCATGATATGCAATATTTGCGCCATTTCATGGAAAACAGATAATCTAATCTAGTTCAGGTGAGTTTAAAATCTATGGTCTAAGGTCGTTTTTTTTTTATTATACAAAACCACTAAAACTATAAATAAAAATTTTTATTTAGTTCACAAATATAAATCACATGGCATATAAAATTCCATACATGGTTTGAATAGATGTTTTGTTAAGTAAAGTACACAGACAATCATTCCACAACACAGGGCTCTCTGCCTTAAAAGTAGAAAGATTCCTGTAATTTATCACAGCAGCAGAATGGTCACCAGTTTTTGATTGACGGTGTCAATGGTTCATAAATATGTAATCTTAAGTTCTATATATATTTAACCATCATGTCTAATGTATTAATTTGTTTATGTTGCTTAATAATTTTATTGTAAATATGGAAATAAATAAATAAATAAAAAAAAAAAAAAAAATTTATTACATAAATGGCGCCCAACTTGGGGCCATTTATGTAATAAATTTACATATTTAACATTACATATTTATTTTTCTTCTTCATCCCCTTTACTCTTATCACTCTCACAAGCGATACACATCCTTACATCCACCACATATTATCCTTACAGGGTACATCAGTGATTTTAGAGGTGTTGGAATTTCTGTGATCCCATGTGCTCATTTCTTGGTCCAAAGAACTGAGTCGCTTCGTATCCCATATTAATATCATATTCATATCCTTAATATAAGGAAAGCGGTTTTTAAAGATTTATAGAAGTCAAGTCAACTACTTATTAATAATTAAACTATGCTAATGAAAATAATGACACACGACAATGAAATTGTTTAGAATAAAAAGTCACCTCTTCTATAAGATACTGAGCTATTTCAACTCTGTCAAACATAGCAGCACAGTGAAGAGGGGTCATCTTCTGTACATCGCATGAAGTCAAACATGTTCTTTTCTCATTAGGTTGTAAGCCGAACATTAATTTAATAATATCAAGAGCTCCCTGTGCACATGCGAGGTGGACCGGCGTCGATAGGTCATGCTGCTGGGTTGATATCATAGCCCCGGATTTTAAACATAATTCTACAGCCTGAAAAAATAACACTTTCTTAGAGGATTAATTTGGATGGTTTATTTATAAACTAAACTTTTGTCGACCGATACTTTTTCCCTAAAACAACGGAGGCTCTGATCGGAACGGCCGGTGTCGCATCGAAAACGGTACTACTCAGCATCACGTACCATCGAAAGGGTCCTCATTTACTTGCTCTGGTACAGCTGATCGATAAAAGGTCTGGAAGGCAATGCTTTCAACCGTGACGGTAAACCCTTGGAGCCCTCCTTATTGGTGATGAAGCATCCGGACAGTAACTCGCCCGAAATGAACACTCTACTGACTCCTGGAGAGACCTAGACTTCTTGCTATCGGCACGACAATGAGACTTGACCTCGACGGTAATGATGTCTTACCAGCTATAGGGAAAAAGGGGTTGTCTATAATAGCTATAGTAGCAGGCGTGAAATTAGTGGGTGACAATGATATCTTGCCGGTAGCTCATCAAATGGAAGGGACCTCATCTCTAGGAATGATATCCTCCTAACGAGACACAAAGCGTACCCTGGTAGTCAATGATAACTTAGACAGCGGTTTACTCGATGGTCTCAGTTTGCCATGTTTTTTCATCAGGATACCAAAGCGCTAGTAAATCAACTCTCTACTAGCTGCTCTCAAACCCGTGCTGGGTAACCCAGACACTGCCAATGAAGACTATTGGCCAGTTTCTGGGTAAATATCGAGACAATGAGGTAGCAATCATGCCTTGCAAGGGGACAAAGCAAAAGGCGTATAAACTAAATTGTCTTGTCAATGTATGCATCCTATGATAATTAGGACAGCAGGATTTAAACGCGAGGCTAGCAATGGCCTCTTACCAGTTGGCGATCTAGATAGCTAGCGTTGATCTCATCGCTAGTGGAGTAATAAATAGAGAGCTCAAGTCACAAAAGAGCCAAGCAAAATCACAACCCGGCAGAAGGACCAAAAAAAAATAAAGCCGAAAATGATGCCTTCCACTGCGAAACCGGAAAAAGATTAAGCTTCAGTGACACCATGGTATCCGGGTAAGGTTGAAAATAGAGTCCCTCATGGATCTCTACTCAAACCCATAAGCTTACTAAGCAGGAGAAGGAGGCCAATAAATAAAAGACCACTCTGTCGGTATCAAAAACATTGTATTGCAACACACCATACCTGTCAGCGTGTAGGGAAAACGCAGTGTAACCAAGAGGCTCCGTCAGTATGAGGAATCTTTTTACAACATTGTGTCATTCTCCGCATTCACTCAGCAGAAGATTTCCTTATATGCTTTTTCGGTTACCCCCCCCCCCCTTATTAGCCCCGCAACCTAAAAAACGGCTCCACTTGTGTTAACAACAAGGTTACTCCAGGGAACCTGGCTACCTTTGTTTCCCTACACACTCGCAGTAAAATACAATTATAAATTACAACAGTAAAATAGATTCTATCTCTTTCCATGACACGACATCATTCTGATATCCATTCTGTTTTTCTCCCAAAATAACTTAAGTATCATTTATTTAGTCTTCCACCTATTTCACGACAGAACTTGCCTACCGAATACTACTCACTTGCACTAACTTAGTCTCGTTAGCAACCAAATTTCTGGACTAATCTCTTGACCATGATAAATTGTAGGCTTTTTTTTTATATAACATTGTAGTTTATAATCTGCATTATGGTTAACGGAAATTGCAGTTAAGTAGGCCATTCACAAAAAAGAGAGGGTGTTGATGACTCTTAAACTGCCACCCTAACTTGTATAACCCTAAGTTGTATCTAAGATTACAACTTTTTAACAGATTTTCTGTTTCATGTATCACATCAAGAAATGTTAACATACATACGAATTACGAGAGGAATTTACAATAGCCTCATTAGATACCTTAAAGTCGCCACTATGTACGGCGGAATGTAGAGGTACATTTCCTTCTGAGTCGTAGAATGATATCATCTCGTGTCTATTACATCCTCTGGATTCTCCCCACTGGAGAAAAACCTCCATGGTTCTCGAAGAAGCGTTTTTAGCTGCTTCATGAATAGGATAGTAACCGTTATTGCATGGTTGTCGGAAACATCCTCCTAGATCACTAATCTAGAACATAAATAATTGAAAATAGCACATTTACTTTTTAGCACATTAGTGAGCTAATTTTTTAGGAAATATGTGTACCAATAAGTTCTTACCACTTACAAAAAATTAAGGCGGTTTGCTGGATAACTTGATCCTGAGTAAGACTTATTCCTATGTTCTCCCTCAGAACTATAATACTAGCAATGCACACTTAACTATCTTCCTAATAATATATTTTTTTAGAGTCATCAAAATCATGCTTTCACATCGGCAGCTAAACTACGACTCTCATAATTCTAAATTTCACAAAATTTTGTTCCAACTTTGCATATTGTTTTACCTAACAAAGGATCAACATAAAGGACCAAATCTTGGAATTTGAAACTCAATATTGCTTTAAGTATAGCTTTAATTTTGAAGCTTCTTGTTGAACATTGATTATCATTGTTAAGGACAATAACCTCTGGACGAAATATTTATTGTAAACATCAAATGAATTCAACTATCTATGACTACTGTTTCCTTAGCTATTTTATTTCCGGTGCCATAATTCTGCATTATTTAAAACTTAACAAATCTTTGAAAGTAAAGTAAAATAAAAAAAAGTAAAATATCTAATTTCTAAAAAACGTTTAAGATAGAAAATCAAAAGTTAATGAAGCGAATAACTTGAATATTAATTTATTTGAAGCTAAAGAGTTAAAGGCCGTATCAATTTCACACTAATTGCTTTTGTAACAAGCCGTTGAAATCAACTCTAGCTCGTTCCCTCCAGTCTACATTTCCCTGACCCTCTCCCCTTTCACCCCACAAAAAGAAACCTTAAAAATCAAGAGGACGAACCTCAACGTTAACTATAAAATTTTCAAACTTCAAAGACTTTTTCTGCTTAATAAGTCTTGATGTTAGTAATTATACATTTTATTTTGTTCGTTCTGTTATATTTTTTGTTATATTTGCCGTTAAAATTTTTCCTGAAATAATATTTCTCGATAACTTCATTAAATTTCAACTTACCAACGCAACGTCATGAAACATTAATTTATCTAAATTATAATAGAATTTTTTCTTATAATTTCTTCTCCATCTTTTATCAAAAGGAAAATATTGTTTTTAAGACTTAATTAAAGTTTTTCTACCAGAAAGAAATTTCATAATGAAAAAAAAAATCTTTTAAACGTTTTTTTATTTCCTTTTATTTATTTTTTTCTGAACTTGAAATAATAAATATTAATAATTGACGAAAACATATTTTGATATCTAGCATTGTATGAGTCTCTATTTCCCGGAGTATGTCGTTTTAAGGAAAAAACTAACGACGCAGGTTATAAAAAAACTAATTTGGTGTAAAATAATTTAACGACAGCAATAGATAGAGTATTGAAGAAATATAAAAGAAGTAAAATACCATGATAAAATATTTCTAAACTTTAATAATATAGCAAGCGTCATTTTCTGATAAAAACTCGCTAAAAAAAGTTTTAAAGATACTAACGTATTGAAATATAAGGTATATTAAATAATATTTTTTAAGCATCAAATCGCATTCAATTTTGTTTTCATTAAAGAAGAAATTAAGGTCAGATTTTATTTCAATTAATTGATAAATTGCTACTACAATTGTTTAGATATCTGTAATAATCCAATTAATTGTATAGCTAATTTTGCAATACATATATTTTACTTTTCCTTATTCATACTAGCGTATATTTTGTTTGCAAAAAACTCCGATACCGGGATATCACCTGAATTATCCGTTTTTTAAGGCCTCCTGAGTGGTTTTCACAAAGTTTGTCTGTATGTGTGAGTCTGTTATCATCGTAGCTCCCAGTTTATGTATGCTAGAGAACTGAAACTTACAATTTTACTAATAAATTGTAAAAAGCCGGTAAATTATCCAATTGAGTTAAGCATATTGGATTTATATCATTTAGTACAAGCATATACCATTATGTAATAAATAATTATACCAAGTTTCGTTTCAGTACTACAATTATATCCATGATTTTTGATGGATCATAATAATTAAGCTGCAATGAGCGTTGACAGTGTTTGGATGGATGACCGTAGTGATAATATATTCTAAGGACGAGCGAAGCGAATCCGAAGTAGGGAGGATTAGCGTAGCGAATCCGATATGATGAGGAAAATGTCCGAGGTACCCTGTACCCGAATTTTTTTAAATTTCAATTCGTGTTGAATAGCCTACTATGAAATAAATACCCAACTGATCCACTACACAGGGAACCTCGACAGGTTTCATTCCATTGTTGTACACGAGAATAAATAAGATTGTCTAGAAAAGAGGTCTGAGTCACTTATTGAAAAGGAATAACAGCTCAAGCTAAGAAAAATTAATTTTATATGTTTTATTACAGAAAACCTGCTCACTTTAACTCTCGAAACCCCATTTATTTTGGGGTTTATTTTTGCAGTCTGATTAGTTATACTCAAGGACCTTGAACAAAGGGGATGACGCGATAGGGAAATGTTCTAACGCCATAGAGAAATAGAAGCGAACTTACCTTCCCATGGTTGTAGCAAAAAAAAGGCATGAAACGCAGGTTATTATGTAACAAGAATGTCGAGATTGCTCCTCGACTTTCTTCATATGAAACAAGAATGTCGAGATTGCTCCTCGACTTTCTTCATATGAAACGCAGGTTATGTAACAAGAATGTCGAGATTGCTCCTCGACTTTCTTCTATCCTTGTCGTTTGGTGTTTTTAATGATTTTAGTTAATTAAAATAAATAGTTAAAGAAAAGAAAATACATTACTTTTTACTATTGGTTTATATCCTTCTCAATCAATAAAACAATAGGAAACCATCAGAAGGTAAGTTTGCCTATTTAGGACCGGCGCAGATAATGTAATGATGTTAAGCATGCACAGTATGAACTAACCACGTGCACTTTGTTTTTTACATGTTTTGTGATGGATTCCTCTCTATTTTTTACCTTAGCTGGGTGACTTTGTAACATGGGAAATGGTACATAGTACATATATATATAAAGTACATACATATACACCTAAAAAGTCTCATGAGCCATGCTTAATAAAGTTACTTACCAGAATCTTAGCACACTGATCATGATCGTAAATAGCAGCTAAATGCAGCGCAGTTCTGCCATGCTCGCCACGCATCTTTGAATCGATTTTATCCTTATATTTAGTCATAAGCTCAAGTACGTTTACTCTGTTTAATTCTACTGCTAAGTGGATGGGGCTTTGCTGCTTATCGTTTACTATATTTGCATTTACTGACCTGTGAATAATAATTTATTAATTAGCATTAGCTGGATATTTGTCTATTGGAGTACGTTAAGGAAATCGCTTTTTGAGACGGTCTTTCGCTATTCACTTGGCTCAAAGTGCATTTAATGTTGGCATTAAAGTTTCTTTAATCAAAGCCCAAGAAATAAAAAAGTCTGACCCATTTAAATTTAAGTGAAAAATCAATTTTTTTGTACCTTCCTTTTCGATCAAATTATGAAATTATTACTTTGTTTTTGATTAAATGGTTATTATTTTCTTAATCAGCACTACTGCTTGTAAAAACTCACTGTGCCAACTGCTAGTTTTAAATCATTTTTGTTCAAATTAAGTACGTACATATATCAGCTTTCTGTTGAGACTAGTGAATACGATTTCATGCAATATAAGGTGTTGTGATCACTTCAACAAGAGATATATAATTCTTTCTTTTATCAAACATTGTACACATTAATAAAACAACAACTATTCGCTCAAATTCCACGTAATAATTTTATAATTTGAACGAAAAGTATGGTGAGCAACAAGCACTTGGAAATTTATCACTGATAGTTTATTATGAGCACAAAACATTTTAAAACAAAAAAATTACCACTAATATTTCATTTTATTCAATACAATTATTTAATTTTGTTAAAATACAACGATAACTCATAAATTATTGTTGTCGCATATCATAAGAATGACTTAAGAACTTTTTTTTTACTCTACTTTACTCGGTCTTTTTGGAGAAGTAAAAATTGCAGTTTAGAGTGAGATTCTTCTTGACCGAGATTTGCTACAAAACATAGTGTAGTGCAGTTTAGGACAGTTTGTAGTAGAATCGAGAACGTGTCCGAAAATAGTTCTTTCCCTAGGTTACTCTAGTGTACGCTAGAGTAACATGCTGAACAAACCTATATAAAGAGAGGCTTAGTGTAAGAAGGCTTAATCTTTAATTGTTCGCCACTTTCGATCAATATTAAAAATCTAAGAACAGTTAGGGTCGCGATTCCCTCACCACTGATGATTCATTCGTCCACTAGGAGAATTATATAAATTTAAAAATAATTTTGGTAGGAGGTACACAAGCCGGGCGAGTTTCCTTTGAATATTCTGGGCAAATAGTGAGAACAAGTAGTATTGTTACTGTTCAGGTTATGATACGGAAAACTTAAGCAAACTATAGACTGCTAAGCAAGCAAAGATTTCAAAGAAAATTCCCCAGCTTGCAGAGTTTTAAACCTGAATTTCGGTATTTCATTTTAGGCTGTCGATTTTTATCCTTACTGAACGACGCAGAGATACTATGCCTCTTAAAGCTTACAAAATTTATTTTAAGTTCTGCAAAAATGAGGCCTAATTTAGTTACAACATTAAATCAGCTCTCGACAAAAACATTTTTAGTATAAATTACTAAGTTCAAAGCAAAGCAGCTTTCTTTGAGATTAGGTATTCTGCACAACAATGTAACTCAGGCATTTTCTAAATACCAAGCTCTTATATTATCTTTTATATGGTTATATTGTGTATCAATTTTCATCCGATGCGATTTATAGTTTCAGGCTCCCTATGCTAATGGTAAACTAATTTCTAGGGTGTTATAACTTTAATTAATGCTTAATAAAAGTATATCATTTGATACTACCGTATTTTGCAAAACATGAATAGTTGACACAATATAATTGTGCGAGAGACACCAAGGAAATGTAACAAGCAAAATGCAATGCTACATCTGGGAACTGTTCCATCATTCGACATTCGTCATCATTGATAGCTCGACATAATGTCATGTCCACCCTGTTTCGTTACGTCTAACTCATCAGGGCGCCGACAGAGCCTGAACTCTGTCGGCGCCCTGAGTATATTGTGGCTTAATAAAAGCTTCAAAAATCAAAATACTCCGTGATAAGAATCAATAATAATAAAGTATTATTAATAAAATACAAGTCCTTAAGTCTGGTTTCCGTACCAACTCTCTAGCATAGTAACTCAGATAAACACGCAAACTGAGAGCATAATGAAAACCAATAAAAACGATATAAAGTATACCTGAAACAGATAATCATGAATTTTGGTTTCGGAATTTTAGGGTGAACACGATACTTTTCTATATACCTACGGTGGAAGGTCAGGAAGAGAGAAAAATATCAAGGTGACGTCTACGACGTCAGAAGGAATGAGGAACGATATCAGACTTCAACGCTTTGACAAATTAATGTGGGTCCAGACAAAAGTAGATTAGACCCGGGTCTATAAATATGATGCAGCATATGGAGCAGTATAGGAGCAGTATATGGAGCATCATATTTGCTTCCTTATACGTATGACCTTTCATTACTCATAAAGAATTAGTTATATTCAATTTTTTAAATAATCCTAGCAAATCATTCAATAAAAAATTGAACTAATGGATGAGATGAAACTTGTGAGACTACATGCGTGCGAAATCTTGAATCGATTAAAACATTTTCCTTATAATAATAACTCGATCTTAAATCGATCGAGTTATTATAACTATTATCACTTATTTTTCAGGTAACCCAACCAGACCTAAAGATTGATTTTTGTACCAAGTTTTAACTTTCTATCATAAATACGCTGGGAGTTACGATGATAACTGACACACACACACAGACAACTTTGTGAAAACCACTCAGGTCTTAAAAACACATGAAACGGATAATTCAGAAGAAATCCCAGTTTAGGATTTTTTTGCCAAGACAAAACTTTTCCTTTATACCTACGGTATAAGTAAGAAAAAGTAAAAATCAGCTATAGCATTACCACAGAATATTTCGTGATCGTATTAAGTATATACGTTATTTTATAGCATATAGGCAATGTTTTAAAAAAAATCAGATTTTAGTAAATACAGGAGGATTAACCAAAATTTTATTTGGTCATTTGCTTAAATTTGATTTATCTTTCGGCTCTGTGACATTGTCCAGATTGTATCTGAAGAGTTCAGTTTTATCGCATCATATTTTTCTTAACACTTGAGTTACTTTTCAGAAACAGACATTCCATAAATTGTAAAGTTTAAGAGGTAAAATCTAAGGAAATATTTTTTGATATTCTTTGCTTAATTAATACTGCATTTTAAACAAAACTATTTGAGAAAGAATAAGACATGGGAAGGACGAGGACGAAATATGTATACGCAGGACCTCATTACGACCAAAAGCGTAATAGTAAATCCAAACTACGATGAAACGAAAAAATGATAAGAAAGAAATGAAGCAATAATCGATGACAAAGCTAGTTGTTTGGCACGTGTAGTGTAACCACGTCTTTGTCTTACACATTCTCGACACTCATTTGAAGTCTGACATAGCGAAGCTTTGGCCCGTATTCTAAGATATTTCTTTTCCTAAAGCTAATATATATCTTAAGAAGACCTTAAGACCTTAAGTGGACCTTCTTCTTAACCTTTTGGCTGCCGCGGCCCCACTAAAAAGTCACGAGGCCCAATGGTAAGAGAGGGGGGAAATTTCATCCCCTCTGTTGATTATATGGAACAAAAAAACAACTTTATTATTTATAAAATAAATTTTTTTTTATACTTTATAGAATATTTTACAAAGTAGTTGCCCTATAAAGTGTAATTAGTGTTTTTGGGTCACATCCCCATGCTTTTTTGCTAATTATTTTCATTATGTTAGGGTATTTTTCACATTTTCAGACTATATTATGTATATGGTCTTTCTATGTCAGTCAGCCCAGTAAAAGCCATCCGTTAGACTGCTTCGCTCGTCCTCAGATAAAGATCTGAGGACGAGCGAAGCAAGTCCGAAAACGTGTTTGAGTATAAATTTAACGACTTGTATATTCTGAGGACGTGCGAGCCGAAGTAGGAGGAATGAGCGTAGTGAATATGACGTGATAAGGAAAAATTCCGAGGTACCCACTATCTGATTATATTCTTATATTGTCAAAATGAATTTTGTAATCCAGAAGGATATTGTTGCGTCTTGTAAGAATGTAACATTGAGATATGTCTTGAGACAGTTTTAATGTACTAGTTGTAAGTCTTGTCCATTCTTAGGTAGTTAGTTGGGCCAGTAATTATGGCATTCGTGTTTTTATTTATAGTGTATGTAAGCATGTCATTATGAAATTAAAATAATTTTACACGAAGGGCGATAATTTTTCTAGGTCAAAATTATATAATATGTATAAAAATGGGCTTAAATTGGATCCTAATGATGTTCCTTTAAAAATATTTAATAATAGGAAAAATAAACTTATACTTTCTCTTCATATAACAAATCAAGGTACCCAATACTTGACGAATTGAAGTGAATTCGAAACTAGTAGGTAAGTTCATATGTATCCCATATATATTGTGTTAAAGTGAAAAATGGAGTATATTATCAATCAATAATATGTTTCTTTAAAAGTAAGAAAGCTTAGTTTCAGTTACAGCCCACCCTTCTACATTGTACAGCAGTCTTTCTTCTTATTTATAAAATACAAGCTTTAACATTTTGGAGAGAGAAGGGTTAGAAAAATATCGAAACATTGGTTTTATTGCCTATTGAGGCCGTTCTAATATGTTTCAAGACTGATTCTGCTTGGGCCGAAACTCAGATTGAAGTATGTAATGGAGTCTGTAAAAAACCTTTTTGATATGTTCGGATTTTATACGTGAAACATAAGATTTTTTGATAACTACTTAAAGAATTGTTTGTTTCAATAAATTTCAGCTAGTGATACGTTAGGTAAGACAATAGAAAATTTAGGTTTTCCAGGATAAAGAAATCTAGTTTGACCAAAAAAAAACTCCGTGGCACACATGAAAAATCTGGATATAGGATCCTCGCTAAAAATAAAGCGTAATTAAAGTGTAGTGATGTCTAGTTGAAACTAAGTCCATCCAACTTCTAATCTCATTTTTTTCAAGTTTGTTTTAAATTTTCAAGCAGTATGCTTTTCTATTTCCTACAGAAGAGAAAAGAAGAGGCCTTTGGCTTCTTTGCAGCTGCACGGCCACGTAGTCGTACTTTATCCGTTCGTCTACCACGATATAAAAGAATTTTTGAATGTATTAGTGAAAAAACTTGATTTGTTTTTCAAGGTTGTGACAATTAATGACATAATGTTTTGTTTGACATATATATATATGTCCATCAATATAACCAGAACTAATAAAAATAATAATATGAAACTACGTATGTTAGTGAACAATACTTAGTAGTATACGTGTAAAACATTTTAGCTCAATCTAAACTCTATACAAAGAGTTGTGACTTTTTTAAATGTTTGTGGGGTCATTTTTGTAGGTTAATGACGTCACACATATTTCATAAACAATAGGGTTCGGGACATTAACAAAGTTAATTTTTGCACAAAGTTTCATTTTAATCCAAGAAAGCGTTCGAAAGTTATTGTGTCCCATAGAAACGTCTCGGACACTAAAATCTCGTACACACACACACACAAAAATATATTATATATATATAATATATATATATTAGTGTGTGTGTGTGTGTGTGTATATACATAATATATATATATATATATATATATATATATATATATATATATATATATATATATACATATACATATATATAGCGCTTTATTGGCTTATATTTGCATGTTTATGCTTTATAAGATTATTTCCACTTTCGTTCAACAAGAATTTCTAAACCAGTGTTACTTCAAGAAGTTTGGCACAATTATTCTGGCTGTACTTTTAGAAACATTTTACCTCGCTAAGCCATTAGCATAGATAGTTAGGCATTACCTCTAGATCAATAATGGATCATTCTATTATCTATAACAAGACTATCTCATTACATACAGCCCCAAAATGAAGAAAATATCTTCACATTTACTAACTTATATGTATATTATGAGGATAAAATATTCATTCAATCTCTTTTGTACACAAAGATGAGAAAATTAAATAAAAGTTTATTAAAAATTTAAACCTTTACTGTTTTTAAAACTTTTATTATAATATTTCCATCATTTATTCTTATCTTATATTGATTTTATTTTATTTTTTCTATGTTAAGTTTTTACATTTATGTTTAAAAATTGATAACGAAACTTTGACTTATACATTTTTTCTTCTAAATATAACTCCGGTGAAAACTGACAGATTTAAAATTACTCTCATAATTACTTTGAAAAACTAGAAAACCTTTTGATTTTATTACAAGAGGATTTCCCTTAAAATGTAACAAATTTTTCATCTTATTGAATATTGTTTTGCCAAATAATATCTACATCTGTCTTTACAGATGTAAAGACAGATGTAAAGATCCTTTTTGTCTTAACCTATAAAGATTTAGCTTAAATTATACAAACTTTCAATGGATGTGCATGTACATACGAAATTACGCACATTAATAAATACCTATGGTATTCTTTTGATTTTTAGGGTCTAATTATGTGAAAGTTTAATTTGAACATTTTACGTAAAATAGTAAATAATCGTTGCTCTTTATTTACTTCTTTATGGTTTCTGAATGCATGTATCTCTCTTCTTCAAATATTATAAGATTATAAATCGAGCATTATTAAAGTAAAACTAAAATAACGTTTGATATCAGCCACTTGTGATTTAGTACGTTCACACACACTCTAGATCCGCGGATCGTATAGAATACGTATACAATACGGTCAACTAACTTCACGGTTCTTGTAGCGAATTTGTTTAGTCGATCGAGTGATAACTGATCCCGCCAAAACAGAGCGTCTTGTATAGTGAACCTTCACTTTTGGTTATAAGGAAGTTTAAAACAAAAAATATATTTAATTAAATTGTGATTTCTTTGCGTAATAATAAAGTTACACTAGAAAAAATAATATTCCAAAAGTTATTTGATCAAAAACGGTTATATAGAAGTGAAATAAAAGTTCAACGAGAAGGTTATCTGTTAAATACGATCGTCTCTAAAGGTACACACACAAAAAGACAGCGTATCGGGGGATCCATTTAGATTCCATCTCCCTAGTTCTAGCGTATGCGATCGGATCCCCTCCACATGGTTCATACAGCTTAAATTACCGTATTGAGAGATCGTACTCTATACGATACGTGTGGGAACGTACTAATTGTTATCACATCTGGCACTTAAGAACTATGCAAATAGGATGTAGCCAATCATAATGCTTTAAACTAGCCCAGCGTCTAGTCGAGAGCGTGCATAGGCTCGAACGTTTTGTTGAGGGGAAAAGTGCAGCGAAACTGTTTACTTGTTGTTATTGGTGGGATCTACCCCTAGGATCTACACCTTCGGAATATGTTTCGACTCAATATATTTGTTGTGCGAGAGACATTGATGACATCATAGAGATGTTATTACTAGAGAGGCTCTATAGGTTAAATTTTGAAAAACAATTGATTTATTATAACCTTAACTCACTCTTAGAGGAGGTTTCAATAAGGTTACACAGAGCCCCTGAGAGCCTCAAAATAATGTTTCAGGTCACTCAATGTAATGTAGTAGGCTATACTCTCTCTAGTATATATCTCTATGGATGACATAAAAATATTTGGGGGCAAAGTAAGTTGAGACACTGTCGGCACCTTGATTTGTTAGATGTAACAAATTAGAGAGGCATATACGAGTAGCATGAGTCAAGCCATCAATACTTGCAAATATAGAATTATGTATCAGTTTCCAGTTGTACCATAATATTTTTCTGGGTACATTTTCAGTATTACTTGGATCTTGTCTCTTGCAAAATTACTTGGTGTTAACCATTCATTTTTTACAATTCTCTGTAGTAACCTCATATTCATTGGAACAAACACACAAACACATACATACATACATACATACACACACACACACACACACACATATATATATATATATATTCCAACATAAATACTAATGATATTAAGATACACTTACTGCACTTGTAATAGGAAGTCAATACTATCTAACGAATTATTTTCTATAGCTATGTGTAAAGGCGTATTCCCATTCTGATCTGCAGCATTCAGATCTAGAACATGCACAAACATATACTATCAGATTATCTGGAGGAAATTCATGTAAGCAGTCTAGGTAATTCTATACTGCTAAGAGATGCTTATAAGCGCCATTCCAATATAATGTTTTTTTAATATTATGATTTATAAAATATTTAAATCTTACATTATGAAAGTTAGTTCTAACTACGATTTTAATTTCTACAAAATAACTAGTGTCATACTATTTGTAGTACTAATTAATATTTGGTACATAAAAGCTGATTACAGTCAATTATTTTAACTTTCTATTTTATCACTGTCAACCCAACTTTCTCAATGTCATATAATTTTATTACAAGCATATCTGACAAATTCTGAAGAGAGTAGAAGGCCCTATTCACTATTTTTATGCATTGGGAGTAAATATGTTGGGTTGTGAACACTAAAAATGTTGATGGATCTTTACATCAATATTTCATATAATACCTTACATCAAAGTCTTATCTAATATGATTGTTATATATTGATTGTTTCAGGTTAGACCAGCTGATCTTTTTAATTCACAACTCTTAATTTATGTAAGTTAACTTAAGAAATTTATTTTGAATGTTATTCTTGACGTATTTTGACCCACAACTTTTAAACGATAAAATATAGTTAATAGAGACGTTTCAAGTTTTATCTCCAGACGGTAAAATAAAATAAAATAAAATGCCCGTTATAGGGCCTTTCGGCCCATCAGGGTATTCACCCTGCGGGAACAACCTCAGGTGGGTTGCATCTACTACACTCTAAGAATGAATTAAAGTTGGCGAAATCATTTTAATACAAATACTATACAGAAAATCTTAGAGCATAGCCCGGGCTGCGAACCCCGGACCTCCGGTGCCGAAATCGAATATCTCCAGACGGTATTTAATGTAAAGTTTACTGACTAGTTTTACGGGAATAAAAAATCACTTTTCACTCCCAAGGGAGAAAAAGTTACTTTTTACTCACAAGGGAGAAAAAGTTACTTTTTACTCACAAGGGAGAAAAGTGACTTTTTCACTCTCATGGGAGTAAAAAATATATTTTTCTCCTAATTAAGTGTTTTCTTTAATTGGGGTTTGAATCCCTAAATCTTAAAAGGAGGGGGGTATTTTTCAATTTTTTTAGTGGTATCCTCTAATTTTTTAAAAGGGGCAAGACCAAAAAATATTTTTTTTATAGGCTCAAACCTGTTTCAGGCTAAAACAAGTTGTTTGGAGGAACAAAAATATAAATAAAATACAGCAAAACGTATGAAAATAGGAAAATAACAATAATTAAATAACTTCAACGTCTGGACATAAATTATTTTATGTACCTGGGGAAAAAACATTTATATTTCCCTTCCCAATAATAACCTCTCTCGTCTTCGTTTCGGAAATTAAAAGACATAACTCCCTTTGCTTTGCTCTGGGAATAATAGCTACAAATCCCTTGACTTTGCTTCGGAAGTTAAATGTTTTGGCTCCCTCGGCTTTCACCTTAGAAACCAACTGACTGCTCAGGGAAATCATAGCATTTTTATACTCTTGTTGCATAAATATCTATTGATGTTTACTATAGTTTTATGTACCGTATGGAAATAATAAGAAATATTATATTTTCTTTAGTCTTTATTACATTAGCGAGCGATGTTACATTGTTCGTTATGAGTCACTAAAAAAATCAAAGAAGTTATACGTCTGAAAACTATTGCTAAACTAAATAGCAGATTTAGTAACCATCCGAGTTTCTACTCGTGGGATTCAATCCCGACACGAACATTAAACCATAATGATATTTTCGTGAATAAGGGTTCAAGCCTGGATTCAACCAAGTTTTAAATCCCTCGAGTGTAGGTTGTATAGTAGCTTAGAATAATATTATATATAGAAGGAGCACAGGACCGTAAACACAATGTAATTCCACTGATAACACGAAAGCCGGTTGACTGGTGCACTTAATAGTCTAAGAGCCCAGGGGTGTTTTGTTAATAAAAAGTGTAATGGCTGGAACCGGTCTCAATTTTTCGTAAATACCTTCCTGAACAAGGATCTGCAATTCTGCCGACTCGTATCAAATGGGTGTACCAGGCAGAACGCACTTTAGGGGTCAAAAGTTCTGCCTGGGACACCCATCCGATACGTGTCGGCAGAATTGCAGATCCTTGTTCAGGAAGGTATTTACGAAAAATTGAGACCGGTTACAGCCATTACACTGTTTGTTAACTTGGGTGGTAAATTTGACCTGTAAAGTGCGTTCTGCCTGGGACGCCCATCCGATACGAGTCGGCAGAATTGCAGATCCTTGTTCAGGAAGGTATTTACGAAAAATTAAACCCGTTTCCAGCCATTACACTTTTATTAACTTTGGTGGTAAATTTGGACATGTAAAGTGCGTTCTGCCTGGGACACCCATCCGATATGAGTCGGTAGAATTGCAGATCCTTGTTCAGGAAGATATTTACGAAAAATTGAGACCGGTTCCAGCCATTACACTTTTTATTAACTAAACACCCCTGGGCTCTTGGTCTATAAGTAATGCTGCCAACCTGACAACAAAACATTATTTTAAATATGTGTCATAAATATCTATTAATGAAGAAAGATTGTAAAGAACAAATATTGTAACTTAACACCTGCTGAGTATTTAATAAAACTGGTCTTAGATGGCAAAAGGGTAGCAGAATACAAGAATCTACATTTAGTTAACGAAGACTGCTTCAAATATAATTTAAATAAATGCGTTAAACTACAATTTAAAATGCTTTAAATATTGTAATCCACTGATATTTATATTAGTATTTTATGAATAATCCATCATTAATTAATAATAGAACATAATAATTCAGCAACCGGAAGTATTGCCAACTTTTTTTTAGAAAATTGTATATTGTTAGGGTGGCAGCATTACTTAGTTGCACCAGTGAACCGGCTTTCGTGTTATCAGTAGTGCTCCTTCTATATATAGTATTATTCTAAGTATAGTAGTTACTAATAACTGAAATATGTCCGTGTATTTATATTGTCCTTACATCTGGAATATAAGTAAATAATGTTTGCCTTACCTCCTGCATGATTGTTAATGAAGTGCAAAATATTAATTTTATTCCTAGCGGCTGCCTGATGAGCTGCAGATCTTCCTTTGCCATCTTTGACATTCAGTCTACTTGAATCTGCTAAAAATAATCTTTTAAAGTCCTCTAGATTTCCGCTTTCTGCTGCCTACGAACACATACAATTTATTGTTTATAAAAGTTTGCTTCGCCAACATTACAAGAAACGAATACAACATGTGTTTATATACGTAATTAGTTGATCAATATTAGCCACTGAAATTAATGGTTTAATCCTATTCACAAGCAAGAACGCGTTTTCCTGAATGGGTGTAGTGTGTAATTCACCTTATAATGTGTTTCAACATTTTCTCACGCAGTGCCGTAAGCAAAACATTAAGGCAAAGCAGTTTGGTAGAAATCTAGGTTGATAAGTTAAAATTAACGATGATTTCAGTATTTTTTTAAAAAATCAGAAACAAAGGAGTTTTCAGCTCCCTTGTTTCAATATTTCAATAAAACTTGGCATAAAAAACAAGTCTAAAATAAGAATTGTTTGAAAAAATCGGGTACGGGGTATTTTGAAAATTTTCCCCACCTTATTGGATTCGCTACGCTCGCATCTTTATCTCTTCGGGCTCAATTCACCTATATAATTATATAATTGAGGAAAAATAAAAAAGTTTAATTTACATAGTAAAACAAGCTGCCAATCATAGAACGAGGCTTCTCTACCAATATACTTAAAATAAGAATACCAAAAATTTAAAAACTAATTACATACAAGAAAAGTGCACATCAATTCACATAATTATCTGAAGAATTGTGCTTGCAACGGATGTGGTGGAGGCCCTTTTTCTACTTATAAAACTTCAAAACCTTAAAAACTTTTTTTCAGGCACTTTGCATCTTAAAATAGTAAGGTGAAATGCGTAAGGAAGAAGCACACCTATTATCTAGTTCCTCTTATCATTTTAGTCTCACTTGGCCCCGTGAGATACAAATCTCATCAGCTCCTCTAGCATCACCAGACTCTAGCTAGGCTCACCGCTCTGGCTAGTCTAGCGCCACCCAACAGAGAACTTTAGAACCCCGACGCCAGTGTGTGCCCAAACTCATTCTATAGCCCTGACCTGAAAGTCAAAGTTCCGCAGTGCTACTAGGAGACTGTCTTCTAGAACCGAGCACTTCGTTTCTAGTCACTTACGTTACTCGTGTCACCGCCTTCGCTTTCACTGACACAAGTTTTCGGACACTTTTTCACAAGTTTTCGGACATACGAAGGCTCAGTATATCTTTTCCGTCCTTCATCTCCATCAGCCCGCAGAACCTTAACTTTTCGTGAGCTGGAGACAACGGAAACATGGATCAGACTTGTTTCAGATGAAATTGGAACCAACCCCGCATTTGCGTATTAGCAGCCTAGGAAACTACGTGACTTTTTTGAAACCCTGGCTGAGTTGGCCGGCCTTGAATTCAAAACCTCCTGAGTGTAGGGTACAAGGGATAATCTCTTATTAGGGTCCTCCCCCGGCTGGATTTGAACCCTCGACCTCAAGATTGAAAGGCGAGTGCTTTATATCAAGTTTTAACAATCATAGTGTTTCAGACATTAAAAATACGCCGCCAGATTTGAAACGTTTGGCCAACAAGGCGAAAGAAAGAAGTGTACTGGCAAAATTTTACTGTTTATTTTCTTTCATTTCTTTATACTGTTTTTCTTAAGCGTTGTTTGCTATTACTACGCCCAAAAAAAAGTAGCATATGCTACACGACTGGGAATAACTTTTTTTTTACTAGGCTCCTTTACTGTCTTGCTTTGCTCGACAATAAATATAGTCGCCACGGTAAAAAAGATCTTTTTCACAGTCTTGTATCATAATGTACTATTTATTAAACAAATATTTTTATGTTTTTCTTTAATTTAAAATGTGACATCATGATACGCAGTATTTGATTAATCCCAAAATCATCAGTTCTTCTCACTAGACTTGATTTTTATGCCAAGTTTTGTTGAAATTAAATATTTAAATTAATAGCAATTTGAGCTGGTACGTGTTTACTCCAATCATATATCTCGAGAACTGTTCGATCCACAGATTTTGTTGAAAATTTTAAAATATCATTAGAAACACTTTTTATCAAACATACATTTTTCCGTTTATCAATGATTTTTTTTTAAAGTTTAAAGTGATGTCATTTTGATACGTTCTGTTGAACTAACCCAAAATATAATCAGTTCTTCCTATTGAAAGTCTTGATTTTTGTGCCAAGTACCACTTCGAATCAGCCGTATGGGCTTTAACGAGTATTCTACAACTCCAGTTGTTAAAAAGTAGTTTTTAATTTTTTAATACTTTAGATTTTGACTAAAATATTCATCAGAAAATAATTAATGTAAAACTATTTATTGCATAAGAAATTAATTAACTTAATGGAAAACTAAGTTTAACAAATCCCGTTTTGCCGAGACTGGTTTTAATAAAAATCAAACAGTCTATTTATATTCAATTGGATGAAACTTTAGATTAAATGTTAAATTAAAATATCCAGTGACAAATTCATCCATTTCTTTTGAAGTGAGATGGTATCCCTCTATATTACTGAAAGGGGAGATTTGTAAAAATGATGAAATGAAAATTGTAAATTTTACCTGACTATATTACTAGATTTAATCTATGCTAACGAAATAAATTTAATTTTCATATATTTTACAAAAATATTATTATATTATATTATATTAGTCCGGGAGCCTACGGCTTATTTTCTACCTCATAAAAGACATGGAATTGCTCTGTGAAATATTGTAGGGAGTACATCGTAAAAAGCCTTGTTTTGGCATTTTTTAGTTGTTGAGGCGCCACTGCTTCTAAGCGACCTCACTTTCGGCGACAGGCTAAGGCTTTTAACGTTGTACTAACTACCCCCTACAATATCCCAATATCCCACACCACAGACCACATTCATGGCTTTTATGAGGTAGAGAATAAGCCTTGGGCACCCGGACTATATTATAAACTCATAAATTTTCGCCAATAACGTACAAAATAAATTATTTTGCTATTATGTGTTTCGTTATCTGACAATATGTCAAAAGTCAAAAAGCAATTCAATTTATAGAATTATTAAACTTTGATTTTTGAAGTGTAATAATCAATATTTTTGAATTAGAGGGCAATGTCAAAATGAAATGTTCAGATCGATTTAAATTTTTGTTAGCTCAATAAAAAAGGTTATCGTAGTCTGAAAAAATATAATCTTCCGGGCAGCACAACTAGACCTAAAGTCTGATTTTTATGACAAGTATCATAGGGCATAAGGGTCACTCGTGGAGTAGTAGTGGTTAAGGTACGCGGCCAATACACAGAATGATTCGACTTTAAACATCCGAGTTTATTTAGTCATGGGTTCAATCCCAGCACGGGCCTCTGGGATTTTTATGAAAGGGATAAAAATTCTGCGTACCACGTCCTTCAGAAGGGACGTAAAGCCAGTATTCTCGAGCCTGTGCGTTGTCAGGTACTTGTTAAAGATTCCTTACCCTAAATGAAACTGGGTATAGGCAAAATTTAGGACCCTCATAGTAGATTTATTATAATACTATAGTGTGCCTTGTAGTTTAAAGTGTATGGGTTTGGTTTAACAGCGAGGGCACGTGTTGTTCCTAGTTTTCACTAGACTATAAGAGTCAGTGAAAATATGTATGATGGCTCTTCTAGTTTAGATGAAATATACCTACATTTGAAATTAAAAAGTAGTAGAACACTATCTTAGGAGCTGGCAAAAAGGGCCCAACAACGTGGCCTACTTGCCTGGTAGTTACTACCACTCCCTCCCATATTACTACTACTATCATAGGGCATAAACACAGGAAGAGTTGAAAACAACACACACACAGATAGGCGTAATGGAAGCCACTCGTGAAGTCATGAAAATGCCTGAAACGGGTAATTATGGTGGAACCAGGTTTTAAATCTTTAGGGTGAACACCATTCTTTTCCTTATACTTACGGTAGTAGGTGCGAGGGAAAGTAAAATAGTTAATTACATAAAAAAATAATCCTAAGCACTTTTTTCATATATTAGATTTCTGTCTGAAAGTACTAAATTATAAAAACAAAAATTGTAAAAATGTTTCTAAAAATACATTAAGATTCCTCATTTTAAAAAAAAATACATACATATTTTTGTAGCTTTCTGTTCATTCGTTTTAATAAATAAAACACTAAACACAACAAATTAAAAACAGCATTTTAAAAATATTTCATATTTTTATAAAATATGATACATTTTACATTAATTGCAGTCATGTGGTGAGTTTGTTTCATTTAGGATCGTAAAGCCAAGCTTATTTCAAAAAATATTTAATTTGCATGTAAACAAATATATTTCATTAATTAATTAAAAATAAACCATATTTTATGCTTTAAATTTTAAATAAAAAATTTAGGAAGTAGGACTTAATTCCTTGAGCACAGTTAATCTACGACTACGTTTGGTTGTTTCGGATACATATCAGAGACACGGAAAAATATTTTCATTTTTTAAGAAAAAAATATTAAAATAGGAATAAAAATGCATGAGAACCTTTAATCCTGGATTGAAACGCGTCATCCTATCTACTCTAGAATCTTGCTTCATCTACGTACTGCAATTTTATTTACTATTTCCTCTAAAAGGTTAAAATTGGTACCTGATCTTGGATATCATCTAAGTCTTTTGGATTGTTGGTCCTGTTTTTTATGATATGCCTCAGAGTACGATGTACGTAAAGATGTACTTAATAAGCAATGTACGTATATATTATATGTATGTAAAAGTAATGCACGTATATATTGTATGTATGTAAAAGTAATGTAGGTATATATTGCATGTATGTAAAGTAATATACGTATGTATGTAAAGTAATGTACGTATATATTGTGTGTATGTAAAAGTAATGTACGTATATATTGTATATATGTAAAAGTAATGTACGTATATATTGTGTGTATGTAAAAGTAATGTATTGTATATATTAAAGTAATGTACGTATATTGTAGTAAAAGTAATGTACGTATATATTGTGTGTATGTAAAAGTAATGTACGTATATATTGTGTGTATGTAAAAGTAATGTACGTAAAAAGTAATGCTAGGTAGCTTATTTTGAAAACGATACGATCAGTTTTATTGTATTTTAATTCCAAACTTAAATAAAAGGAAATACTAAAAGTATTATTTGGAAGATTGGTATTCTTCTTATTTGAGTTTTCCTATTGTGTATTTCTTCAGTTGGGAAATCTTGGGAAAATATTTCCAAATTCTCTCGACACATATTTGAAAAAACTCCAATGATATCTAATAAAAAAAACTCTTGTTGAGAAGTTTAAAAGCCTTTTCGGTGAAAGAACACTTACATTAACATGATGTAACAGTGCGTTTACCATGAATGCTACTGTATAGATTGTAGCCAGGGGCGTAAAAATTTTTATCTTAAGAAAAATGTCCGTTTAATGTTTTATTCTGGTTTGTAATCTCTTTAAAAAGTTTTGTTTTGTATTTTCAAAACTCTAAAACAAAACTCTAATTTTTTTATCGACTTTTAATTAAGCACGCATGTACCTAGTACTATATCGGAACAACATATATACCAAGGTTTATTTCATTATCATCTTTAGTTAAATTTATCGATTGAAATATTCAAATCTTCTTTAAATTGTTAAATATTAAAGAAAAAAATCAAATCAAGTTTAAATTCGGTGGAAGTGTATCGTTTCATGTAATAAATATATTTTCCAATATTCCATTGGAACACACAACGGTTTGTGTTCATTGAACATTCAAATACGGTTTGCAGATCTACGGCTTTTGTTGGATCAATAATGTTAAGCATTATTGAGCGAGGTATGTACTTGGAAGGGTGACCAGCTAAGCGAGTCTAAAGACGTATTGCCGTAAAATTAGGTGATATCCGTATTATAAGGACGAGCCAAGCCATTTCAAAGTAGTAAAGCTGAGCACAGCCAATCCGATATGGTAAGGAGAATATTTTTTCATTACTGTGCTTCTCCGCCTATAATTGGATAAGAAGAAACTAAATTTATCCCACATTTTTTTATGACAAAACCTACCATCTTAATTTTTTTCATTAATTTTCTATCGTTTGTACTGTGTAGCCCGTACCTTGCACACAAGAAAAATATGGTACTCGCTTCTTTACCGTACCACATACATCCACGCAATCATGCAGTGAAAAAGCTCGTTTTCAATTTCTGGGATCCGTACATACTTAAACATGGACATTGTGTAAAGAAGTGTTGCATTTTTCTTTACAACACTTCTCTGCCTATTGCACAATATAGGGAAGCAACATTTGTATGAAAATTTAAGTTGTTCATTAATGAATCAATTTTATCGTGTGCGATAGTTCCTCCTCATTGACCAAGAGTTCCGCGTTCGTCGGACCTAAAGTGAAACCACTAAAAAGTTTAAATTGTGTTTCCTTATTACTTTCTCAATACAAACAAATACTTTAAGAAAAAATAAATTAAGATATTTCAAGGAAATTTAAAATAGGATAAGATAAAATATTTGTAAGAAAACGATACAACGAAAAGATTCTAATTAAATCTTTAGAAAGATATAATGAGAAGACTTTGAAAATGAAGCTTAAAGAGACTCGTCACTACCAAGTATTTATTAATTTTCTTTTCTTTAAATTTTAATAGCTTGTTCTTAGTAAAGCGTTCTGACTAATACAAAGTAAGATATCAAAATGTGGCATGAGAAAGGAGTTCAAAAAAATATGTGATAAAAATTTATTTGATTTTCGTAAATTGGTTTAATATAATTGATAGTAAACAATACGATTATAAACAAGAGAAGAGAAAGTCTCTAGAGACCTACCAATAATTGAGAACATTCAGGAGTGCGCTGATGTCGCTTAGACACTGACTAGGCACTGAAAAATATTCAGGAGTGCGCTGATGTCGCTTAGACACTGACTAGGCACTGAAAAAATATTCAGGAGTGCGACTGATGTCGCTATGAGACACTGGACGGCACTGAAAATATTCAGGAGTGCGCTGATGTCGCTTAGACACTGACTAGGCACTGAAAAATATTCAGGAGTGCGCTGATGTCGCTTAGACACTGACTAGGCACTGAAAAATATTCAGGAGTGCGCTGATGTCGCTTAGACACTGACTAGGCACTGAAAACGCTAGACACTGACTAAAAAATATTCAGGAGTGCGCTGATGTCGCTTAGACACTGACTAGGCACTCAGCGCTGAAATAGCAGCTTAATAATTAAAAAAACATTTCAAGTAGTTCTTTTGTTGATTATAAGCCGGCAAAAAACTGAATCAATTTAGTAGTGGATATAAACATTTAATTCATACCGTGATGTTTAAGAAGGCTCTGGAGTCTCTAATGTCTTGAAGGAGCTCAGCTCTCCTCTCTCCAAAAATCCTATTCTACTTTTATAGTTAGGTTTATTAAAACCGGTAGTAAGCAATCTTTTAAAGATGTTACTATAGCGGTAAACTTCGAGTAGAGGGTATGTTGAGGCTCTTGGAAAATATGTGTCCCTCCTGAGACCTTACCAGTGGGCCGAGGTCCCAATCTGTCTCTGGACAGAATCAGGTCTCTTCATAGTTTACTGATCTGTTTTGATTTAAGATTCCCAACGACTTCTGAAATTCCTCACGACTTCTGCGACTTATTGTTACTTATTCTTCCTGAAGAGACTTTTTCTTTTTTTTCATTTCTTTCTTCAAAACTATCCGGCATTATCAAACTTAACCAACTGTCACGTTTTGCAAGAATTGAATTACGTCTGCGTCTTTTAGTTAAAAGGGGCAATAACACAACGTGACAGAGTTAAAAGATTTCCTGCTTTAACTAAATTTTACCTAACATAAACCTATTTAAAATATTTCAATTCAATCAATAAAAACTTTGCTTAGACAGGCTAATAGTATTTTACAAGAGTATTTTACAGGTATATTTTACAATATCTTTTACAGACGGGTTGTTATAAAATCTAAAAATAACAAATTTAAATTTTTTATGGAAATTCTAAAAATGTTTGAATATGAAAATCTCTGATATTTAAAAAAGGTGCATCGTAGCGGACATGATTATATGAGACAGGTTTTGCATAGAACAATAGATATTGTGATAAAATTGAGAGAATTTAACGTCTAGTATACACGTATGTTTTAGAGAGCATTATATATATAAACCCTTGTTTTTAAGGCTTAACGGCTCATGTTTTTATTTAACGCATTCATTTTGTGAGAACCACTCTATTTCGTTCGCTAGTCAGCATTCCACACAAATGTAATTAATAGTGAGAGTAGTAAGATAGTGATCAAAATGTAATTAAAGTTAGTGATACGTTTTTATAATGATCTACAATACATCTACAAATCTACAAATACAAATACAGTACTAATATTAGGGAATCGCCTTAACAAAGGCGCAAAAACCATGTGAGCAAACATTTTTCGTTTGTCCTCAGATCAAAGCCAAAATGGCGGGACCTATAGAATTGTTTCCCTAATAGTCATTTGGGGTAATTAATAAGGCCTTGTCTTGTTATTACAAGTTCGGTAATGGTAATAACTAAATATATAAATAATATATAAGAGGGGGCTCTCTAGACCTATAAAGAATAAGAGAATAAGAATAAGAATAAGAAATTATATTTTTCTTAGGACATTGTCCTATACAAAGTTGAGTGCATACAATTATATTGTTAACAAAAAATAAATAAAATATAAGCTTTCATCCTTGAATTTATAAATTATACAAAAAACAATAATTTACTATTATTAAATTATTATAATAGTATTAATAAATATTAAATTTCAATATTAAAGTTTATTATAACAATTTATCTTATATTACTTACATTTTTTTTATTATTGGCATTATTACATATCTTTTTTTTAATTCTTCTTTATATTTATTTTAAATGATTGATTAAATTTACTAAAATTTAAGAGTTAAGCTTATTCACTAAATACCTTATAGTTAGATGTATATATTGACCAAATAATAAATATCTACACAAAAATGATTTTATTAAATGATAGATTATAGATAAAAGTACACATACAAGGTAATTGAAACGAAACTGTTATTCATTTAGACAAAAGGCTCTTAAGAGAAACAGATTATGAAAAAAGTTATATATATTGAAAGCGAGGAAGGAATTAGTAGGATTATGCATGGTTAAAAGCTGGTTTATGTAGTATGGAGAGTTTTGGGGAAACAGTGATCTATTATTATTAGTTGCTAGGTAATGAGATCTAAGTGGTTGATAAATGGGGCAGCGAAACATAATGTGCACCATGTCTTCTGGCTCTTGACAATTGCAGACAAAACTAGACTTCTATCTATATATATATATATATATATATATATAATATATATATATATATATATATATATAATATAACTTTTTTTTATTATAAATTTTTCTAGTAATTTTATAATCTTAAATACTTATGCTAGTCATACTTCCTTTTTCATATTACTATGCACTTTGATTTCTGTTACTGGTAGAAATTATTCCCATTCATTATTATCCCTGTAGAATTTTCTCATAGAATTGACTCAGTTTTTTAACGGTGTGTTTATTTAACATGAATATGCCTTGTATTGCTAAGGAAGGCGAAATATAGTTATAATGCAAAATTAAGAAAAATTATTACGTCCCATTCTGTGTCATAAATTTAAATTTAATATTATCAATTATATGAATGGAGACAAATACTAACAACAATATATATATATATATATATATATATAATATATATATATATATATATATACCCAGACTATTAACTTAAAAATCCATCTATGAGGTCTTAAAGAACTCCTAAAACGGATGAGTAAGTGAGATTTGAGTTTCGGATTGTTGGCGCAAACCGAAACCTTTTATAAATGTATTTAGGTGCTGTGTAAATAAAATTGTGTTTAAATAAAACTATGAAACACTCGACTCTTTTTATTAAGTTATGGATAAATATTTCTATCCCTACCTTTGCTTTTAATTACCAAAGCTATCGTCTATCTAAATGACCACATTAGTGATAATGGTCTTATATCTATGGTGTGTTCAGAATGACTTCCCTACCATAGGATAGAAGTAAGCTGAGATATTTTGGAGACCCTATCTATATGACATACGGTTAAGACAAAATAAAAACAACTAATGGCAAAATGGAGTTTTCTTTGTTTGATTTTGGTAAATAATTTTCTTAACATATATACATTACTGTATAAAGGAATATTAAGAAAAATCAGTTTGGCAAGTCGCCAACGTCAGCCAGTAATAAAGATACCATTTTTCTTCTTGTTTTTAAACTTATACTTAAAACTGTAGTCTTTTTAGATCTAGTATCCAGGAATAGTCTACGTCATGTAGAGTTGATCTACGGTCTTAAATAAAGGGGATGACGCGATAAGGGAATTTATTTAACCACAAGAGCGTCATATAAAATAGAGTAATATGAGCAAACTTACCTTCCCTAGCTATAGCTAAAGGCGCGACACACAGGTTATGTAACATAATCCCAGTTTAAAATATATTGTTCAACATTTTTGGACAAATGAAGCATAGAGATATATTACTATAGGAACCCTATTTGTTGAATTTAGAAATATCGAAAAAATAACCTGACCACCTTCGACTCTCAATAATCAAATAAACTGAATAATATTACAGTAACTTTTACAGTAGAATGCTGAAAATATAAATTAAAACACAAACAATGTGCAGGAAGCCGAAAAAATTTGATTTCTTATAACCTGAACTTACTCTTAAAAGAGATTTCTTTGAGGTTACACAAAGCCCCTGAGAGCCCCAAAATAAAAAAAGTTTCAGGACTCTTAATGTAGTGAGATAGGCTATGCCCTCTCTAGTATATATCTATGAAATGAAGCATTTAAATGACCAATCTTTATTTTGTCCAATAAAAAT
This sequence comes from Microvelia longipes, assembly GCA_018340805.1. Lineage (NCBI taxonomy): Eukaryota > Metazoa > Arthropoda > Insecta > Hemiptera > Veliidae > Microvelia > Microvelia longipes. Next base: position 62,853,883 of record JACMZG010001908.1, on the reverse strand, counting down.
ATGAAGACACGGGGAGGTAACCCTCTAAACCTGTATCAATAATCTTTCACAGATGAAGATTATTTTAAATCTGCTCAGTTAAAGCAATTATGGAAAGAATACGCAGCTTTAACCAAGCATATGCACTTTGTTTTTCAAATATATTTGATGGATTCATCTTTATTATCCTCAACGGGGTCACTATATTATTTGGTATATCGATATTACGTGTCATTCCCTTCATTCAAAATCCTTGTTAAGCATAAACTAAATCATGTATATCGATGATAATAATTGATAATCGTGCAGTTTTACGATCGCTTAACAAAGTGACCTCGTTAAGGATAAACTATATAGAAAAATCCTACACAAAACATATGCCAAAAAACAAACTACACATGCTTGGAACGAACCGCGGAAGCTTGCAAAAATTGTATTAACTGCGCAGGTCTTAAAATTTAAGGCAAACATACATTCTGACGAGAAGTTTCTTATGGTAGGTTATACCCTAATAGTGAAAATTAGTATGGTTTATTATGCTTTTTACCGCCTCGTGTCTTAATAGTTTTATTAAAAATAATAAATAGTTTATTTGCCCTGAAGTGTTAATATATGCACTAGTCTTATTCTAGTAACATAACCTGCGTTTTGCACCTTTTGCTATAACCTCACTAGAGAAGTTGAGTTTCCTCTTATTTCCCTATCTCAACAACAAACGTTTATTGTGTCAGTAAAGTTCTCTTATCGTGTCATCATCTTTTATTAAGATATTAAGAGATCCTTGGTTAATAATACGGTATAATAGTTGGTAATTTTGATCTCCTGTATCGTTTTCAAATTTAATATATTTAATAGTTTATTAATAATGCATAGCATTGCATGTCAAGTCAGACCTAATTATTACTCTACTATAGATATATTTATCTAAATGTCTTTTAGCTACAGATTATAATACGACCCACGGCTAAAATCAATTGACAGCGCACCAAAAATCTGTGAGGGAAAGAATTATATTTGTTCAGATCGACCACGCTCCTTCCTCCTCCACCTCATGCCAACTTCGGTACAAAAAAATACCTTTTTCGTAAATAAAATCATAAAAAGTCAACACTGGTTGTAAATATTTGTAACCTCGTGTCGCTTTTATTTCCCTCATTGTGCATATTGATCTGTTTGAGTTCGTTTCGTTTCATTCCAATCTGTTCAGTTCATCTAATTATTGCTGAGTTGATATGATCTGAGTGTCTATATTTGACGCATGGACATTGACGTATTCTTCAAGCATTTCTTGCTATTTGAGAATAGCGCAGGGTCAGTGGTCTGTCAACCAAAAGACAGCATTTTTGGGGGAAATGACATGTCTTTCAATAGATGAGTCTTGACTTTTTAAGTCATAAATGCATATTATGTCATATTATTTTTATAATATGAAACAATACGCATTCAATTATACAAACTTGAAACAAAAAGCAGTTTGTTTTGGAAAAAAGTAATCATAGCTGACGATTTATTTAAATCGTCAAATTTTTATCATATATATAACTATTATGATCCATTGCATTACGTAATTAACAACTTTAACTCCACTTAAAGCAACACTTAGTTGATAAATTTATAAGATTCAACAATATTCCTACTTAAAAAGTAAATAAATAGTTCTTAAAAAATAAAAAAATACGATATCAAATAAAAACAAATAATAAAATTCAAAGCATAACCTGACTTACAGTGTTGCCAGAGTAGGGATTTTTTTTGTTACTTAAATGAAGGGATTGTTTTGTTAAAAAAAGAGGGTTGAAAGCATTGAGATTTTGGCGGGCTGTCATTTGACTTTAGCCGTGTGTTATATTATAGTATAAGACACTGAAGTTTTGTGTAAAAAAGTTAATACTGAAAGAACTATAACTGGAGAGTATTCTTTATTGTATTTTGAATTTGGAGAAATTAAAAAAATATATTTATTTGTTTACATCCAAACCATGCGTTGTTTAAATCTGCGCGAAACTGTAGGTGTTAGTAGTCTAACTTTTAGATTATCACGACCATAGATGTTCAAGTACATTTAAACATACTATTTAAATTGTGCTTTTATATAATTAGATTTTTTATCCTAACCTTCTGTCATTACCTTTATTAACTAATCCTTAAATTATCTTAACCAAAAGTAATTAATTTATCTCTTTTTTCTTCACAAAATCGGTAATTGGGGACAGAGAAAAAATCTGTTATTGGTTAAATAATTGGAAGTCAAACTTTATTGAAGAGGCGAAGGACTAGTTTGTAAAAAAGTTTATCTTTAAATTGTAAAAGAAAACATTTTGTAGCAAATAAAATGTCGTTAAGTTTAATTAAAATCTTTTCTTTCCATTTCTATACAGTGCTGATAAATTCTAAAGTAAGGCCTTAACCTTGGGTCCGGTGAAAAAGGGCATTGGGTCTAGGTGGTGAGGAAGGGTCATTGGAGAGAGAAGTGTTGAAATATAGGAACCAATCCTCTAGACCAGTGGTTGTTTTCTCTATGTCCTCTTCTTAACACAACACTTGTATTAAACCTCATTAGCTGATTTTTCCTTTATATTTAATTATAGAAGTATAGTATATGAATATGATTGTTTTTACATATGGCTTCCCCATCTCCTAAACGGAGGAGAAAGCATTGGTGTATGGATACGCACTTTAGCGAATTTTCAAAGAAAAAATGAGCTTTTGGGCCCATGAAGAGGGTAGGTGGAGTTTTTGGAAAGAAGGGACTCACAGATCATATATATATATATATATATATATATATATATATATATATATATATAATATATATAATATATATATATATATATGTACAATAAATTTCAAACGCTTTTCTCAGATCGAAATGAAACTTACAAAATTCAGGTACAAAAATCAACCTCGATAAGTTTAAATAAGGCTAAAATTGTTAACATACGTAAGGTTAAGAAAATTTACCAAGTTTCGTTTCATTATTAGTATTAGATCTGGTTTTATCGATTGATATATAACATAATGCAAATAAATCACGTTTTCTGACTCATACATTTGAAAATTCGCTTATATCGTGGCAGTATGCCCCTTATATAAACCAATAATTTATGACGAACCATGTGGTCGCGAAGCAGCCCCCAGCACCGCGTCTCACGCCGTCTTGCGGCCGAGGCGCAAAGCGCTGAGTCCGCGGAGCGGCAAAGAGGCCAAAGGCCTCTTACGCTACAGCTCAAGCGGCTATAGTTCAAAAAAAATACGAACAAATATTTTTGGTATACAGGTTTTTAATATGTGCAGAAAGAACGTTTTACCCAAAAGTTCTTTATTAATGTGTTGCCAAGTAATGAAAGTATTGCCATGTAAATATTTATTGACATAAATTTAAATAATATTGCTCAATAGCATTGGGTTATGCATTTAAATGTCTAAACGCTATTGAGCAATATTCTTCAAATTTATGTCAATAAATATTTACATCAAAGGTTTATGATATTTTTATGAGGTTGTTCCGGATATCTGGGGGCACGGCAGTGCCCCAGCCAAGTCTTGCTGTATAAGGTTTTTATTTTATAGATAAGCATTATAGTCTAAAACTAATCTGTCAACGTTTAAGTTAAAATTTTATTTTTGAACTTAATGAAACGTTCTGCTTGTAACATTATTAAGAGTTTTAAATGAATTAGAAATTTACAATGTTAAATTAGGATACAACGTGATTTTAAGCCTCTAATTTTCATTTATATTCATTCTAGTTTCGAAACGATATTTATTTTCTTTAAGATCTTGACTTCACCATCCTTCTGACCAAATAATGTTGGTAAAAATCTGCTGAAAATATACAAAGAAATATCGAAATAAAACGTGAATTTATCCAGTCACATAAAAGAGACATTTATCTCTTTCAAATGAAAAAAAAAAATATATTAAACTTCATCATCAAAAATAACCCATCTCTCAAAAAATCAGGTACGGGGTACCTCGCAACTATTCTTCACCAGATCGGATTCGCTACGCTTATCGTCACTACTTCAGACGTTCATACACACACATATTGACAGACAACTTAGAGAAAACCACTTAGGAGGTCTTAACACCTGAAACGGATAGTTCTAGTTAAATCCCGGTTTCGGATCCTCCATAGCTACGGTATAAATGAGGAAAAATAAAAATTAGATACGGGGTATGTTGGAACTTATGCCCACCTAAGCGGATTTCTACTACTACTTGCTTCGCTCGCCCTCAGAATATGGATCACCTACGTTATATTCCAGTTCGTCGTTGGATAAGCTTACTTCGTCTTATATTTCAAATTATTTGAATTATAAGATTATTTTGATTATATTGTGATCATTTGTACAACATAATAAAGTGTTTATTTAATAAATACTACAACACAGGGATCTTAGAATCTAGGTTGGGTTTGTGAAAATAGAATTATAAAGCTATGATATATTATAGCCTGATATATTCACTCTCATCTATGTCTGCCAGAAGAAAGAAACCCCCTGTAATAAGTGATTTTACCTTATCAGTTCTCAACACTAGTTACTTAGTCTCTGGAACTGATGATACTTGTAATGGAATTTATAAAGAAAAATAAAATTATTTTAATTTTTAAAAATATGTATTTTCTCATTTAACTTAAAGAAAATATATATCTATCGTATTGTAAAATTAAATGTTTTAATTTTTTATATTTTAAAATAATTGGCTTGCCTTGCCCGCGCTGTTTAAGGTTCAAAAACATGATCTTAATAATGACTTTAAAATTTATCCCTAATAATTTAATACTTTTCTAACCCACGTTTTAAATATTCATTCATACCACCAACAAATCATTCCATCGACAAGTTATTTGTCGAAGGAATGATTTGTCGATGGAATAATTGGTCGACGCAACAACCTGGTTCGTACCGTTCACAAATCATTCCATTTGTTTGACAAATTATTCCGTCGACAAATAACTTCCGTCAACGGAATGATTTGTCAATGATTGACGCAACAACCCAGTCTCTATCGTCGACAAATCATTCCATCGAGAAATTTAATAATTTGTCGATAGAACGATTTGTTGACGGTAAATACCAATTTTGTCGACGGAATGATTTCTCGACGAACTGATTATTCGACGGAACGATACGGAGCTATATTTGTACATCGATTCGCGTTATTTTAAGCCTTTATTTTTTATTATCTTGCTGGTCATGTAATTATTGTGAGTTATTATTTTGATTACTCACTCAAAGATATAATAGATAAGATTGACAAGATATAATACTAGCTGGATCTATCACATACATTTGCATGTTCTTTATCTCTTCTATTTTTAATTTTAATGATAAATCGATATTGCGAAGATAATAATCTTAATGAACATTAAATAATAACAGAAGAGTACACCTGTAAATTGCCTAGTATCTGACAGGTAGTTCAGTTAATAACTTGTTAATAAATAACAAACTAAAATAAAAAGTAAAAAAATACTTTACATTAAAGTAGCAGGATTAAAATGCTTATTTTCATTCTGTGAGAGGGCATAGGACATTTTTTCGCGATGTACAGTCAGGATTGACAACCCCCTCGAAAACATGATTCAGCGTTGGCATGTTTTTTTTACATTTAAAATGGTCACAATTAATGAACGTCTTGTTCGGTTCCCCGGAATCCCCATTGATATAGATAAAATAACTGTGGCTCAAACTAATTTAGTCTTTAGCCACGACGCCACTTAGTCCAACTAGACGTTGTAGCGAGCCATTTGGTTAACACTTCTAGTAAAGTGTATATTACTGTGTAGGTAGGTATTTGAGTATATCTAGTGAGAGAGGTGGGGAGTAATACTCTTGCGTCTCCTGCAACCAATAAGCGAGAGGGGCTCGTCTCTATACAATGGATATTTCTTATCATTATACTATTTATGACCGTTAATCTAATATCAAATTATTCTTTTTTTAAATGCTTAATCTCTTGCACCTACTTTTTTAAAAATATTTTGATTTATTTTTCAAGAAATCAAGCTTGTCTTAACTTATTGATTCAAAGTAAAATAATAGAGACTAAAGATAGAAGTCAACAGAAATCAAGCTCTGTCTTCATTTATTGATTCAATGTAAAATAATAGAGATATAACGATAGAAGTCATCAGACATAGAATTATAATATAATATGAAGTACTGTTTAATTTAAATAAAATACAATAAAATAGAGAAAGAAGAAAACAATTGACTTGAGTTCTATACAATTAAATTACTTTAATTTATTAACTCTATATGAAGATACAAAAATACATTAACACACAAAAATTGAAGAATTAGACAAACACGATGATTAATTTATTAATATGAATCTTAAAATTTAATATCAATTTATTAATCAATTACGGTCTTAATTAAAATAAATAATGCTTTACGAGGTATTAATAAGGGAAGAACTGTAAAATCTGAAGGGTAGAATAGAAATAAGAAAGACTGTAGTGACGAGTGGCGAAGTGGATCGTATCCCCATCTTCATGCGAGCTGAAACAAACTATATCGTGTTAACAAATGGCTCGCTACAACGTCTAGTCTTAGTCCATAGCGTGATCACGGACTCCATTTTTTGATTTGACGATCTTTAGCGCTTAAACATAAACATTGATGAAAAATGTTCATGTCAAACGTTCAATTTCCGTTAAACGTTAAAAATAATTAGTCCTAATCGTTTAGATTTCTATACTACACATTTATAGACAGTACTGAGGCATTAGACTAAGTGCGCGATCTTAGAGTGTTCAAACCCGCAAAATTGATTATAAATAATAATGATAAAATTATTTAAAAAGTAATCTGAAATTCCTTCTGGGATATCCTTAAGGATAATTAAACGAATCTAAAACAATAATAAAGCTAAATCCAACCTCTAAAAATAATATTTAATCCCAATCATTATTATTTTATTTAAATTATATATTTTTCTTATTTATTAATTTTAACTTATAAAACCTTCTAAACCCATATTTCTCTTGTTAAAAAAGGATACTGCTTATTATTAGGTCATAAAAACAATATCTTTTGAATTTAGAAAAGCCGAAGTAAAACACAGGAAAATAAGCTTTTCTTGTCTTTTAATTGAAGTCTATGTTATTAATTTTCAAGAATAAATGAAAATAATTAATAAAAATTTAAGTAAAAAGAAAAATTATAAAAAACATTTCAAGCCTGCAAATGACAGCTAGACGCCTGTTTAATTAGTTATAAATTAATTTAAAAATTTATTATTTAATAAATTCACATTATAAATTAATTCACAAATTTTATCAGTCACCAAACTAAACTCATATTTTTTACTAGAACCGTAAGATTATAGCATAGAAAAATTATTTAATGGTTTCGCATAAATAATATAGGAAAAATGTCGTCTCCGCGGTTGAGGTTTTTAAAGCGTCTGTAAGAGGTTTAGGGTTCGCATCCCTGGTTACGCTCTCAGTTTATACAAGATTATAATTAAAATAAATTATTGCCAACTCCAGAATATACGTAGAGGGTAACGGAATCTAGTACCACCTAAGGTTGTTTCCGCAGGGGTTATCTCTGATAGGCCGCTAGACTCTTATTATATAATTATTATTATTATAGGTTATTATCATATAATTGAGGCCAAACAGTTGTAGGTAAAAAAATGGGAATCATACAATTCAGGTGGTGTAACAATATAGCCAATGAAGCGTTTTTGGGTGTATTTCTTAGAAAATTACTTATTTTCTATTTATATTTAAGTTAAATAATTTTAGATTATGTCAATTCTTACTTAGTACAACTTCCTTACATAACATCGAGTATCGAGTTAAAATACAATACCAGACCATTGAGATTAAGGTTTTTAAAATATTCCGTCCAGAGAAATATATATATAACTTCAATCGCTTTTCTATAAATTTGTTTTGATTTTTTTTGATA
>JACMZG010001908.1:62725209-62845467 GCA_018340805.1 Microvelia longipes | reverse complement strand
TAAATGTCTATGCTAATGCCACGAAACTGTGATCTAGTACAGAATAGCTACATGAAAAAATCTTGCATATTATGATAATATATGTGTTTAAGATTAATCAGAATATCATTTTACTTTTCCTGATTTATACCGTAGGGGTAGGAAAAGTATTTTGTTTGCAAAAAAAATCCGAAACCGGGATAATACCAGAATGATCTAAATCCTCCTAAGTAGTCTTCTCAAAGTTGGCTATTCGGAAATAATTCTTTATGACGTCATTAACCCATAATAATGACTTATTTTATTTGTTAAAATTTTAACAAATCATAAAACACGGAGAAAGTAAGCGATCAAATTGATGGCATGATTGAATTGTTTCATCTCATTATCAGCATTAGTTCAATTTTTTTAAATGACTTGTGTACGTTTTTTAAAATATTGTAAAAAATCGGAAAACAATCTAATTGAGCTGACATTTGGTACACGTTTATACCTCGGTACCAACATCCGAGGAACACCGTACTCCATTTTTTGGTTTGGTTAAAAAATTACATAAAAATTCTAGTCATTAGTCTTTGTCATGCCTTCTACTTCTAGGTACATGCTGGACAGGGTTGAATGAAGTTAAAAAATGTCTTGTCACTAAAATATCATTGAATTTATTTTGAAACTAAAAGTCGGGAGCTGGGTATCTCGTTTATTTTAGATTTAAAGGTATTTGATTTATAGCTGGTGGCTGAAAGAACAGAGTTGACGTATACCCAATGTATGCATGCCACAATATTTAACCTATACTCTGCAACTTATGAAGTCGTAAAATAGCGGTTGTGGTGATTGACTATCCCACAATTTAGAAGAGCCAAGTTGATTTTCAATACACTTTTCTATGATATAATTTATACGATGTAATCTTATTCGATACTTATGATCAAAACTGCAAAAATAAAAAAAAAAACTTGAACAAATTTTGGCTCACCGATAAAAGCTCTGACCAGAAAAACAAAAAAAAATAAGTTTTATTTTTGTGAATTATTCTTAAGTTAAACTTGGTCAACGGTACTAATAAATTATGAAACTCTGAGATTTCATTAGTTCAGTAATCGGCTTAAGATTAACAAAACCTAAGATTGTTTAAATAAATTTGCGTCTTGGACTAAAGTTAGTCGTATTAACTTTATATTGATTGAACTTAGTTTAGGAATAACTTTAGTTGGACTGAACTTGAACTTTGTATAGAACTATCTACAATTCGACTATTTGTAGTTTTATGAATGGATTCTAGTTTTACTTTTCGAACTGTTAAGTTTGATTTAAATATTTTAGTATTCACTCTGTAAACTTGGAGAATTGGAAAAAATCAGAGATGATGTTTTCTTTCTTATTGCTGACTAAGTTTTTCTTAGAGAAGAAATCATAAAGTTAGACCGACTAAATAAGAGGTTGTGTGAAATGTTTGAGAGCTGATAAATATTAATGAATACGTTGGACAGTGTAAAACTACTTTATCAACTATATTCTATTTCTTTTAGAGACAGAGCTAGAACAAAAATGTCTTACAACTCTATTTAAAAAAGTTTTATTCGATTTTTACACGTCATGTAGTCGCGCAAAAAGCGAATTGGTTAAGCGATTTAAGCAAATTCTGGTCATAACTAGGAAGTGGGTAGTCGTTTTTATCGCAGCGTCAAAAGTAAACTTTTTCGTTTTTGAGGAGTTCATATTTTAAAATTGATTTTTACTTTGCTTTATTTATACCATATATATTACTTTATTTATACCATAAATATATAAATGGGAAAAGTATCTGGGATTCCACCAGAATTTTTTCTGTTTCAGATGTTTTAAGACTTCCAAAGTGTTTTTTGCAAAGTTATCTTTCTGTATGTTTGAGATGTGTGAATCTGTTATCATCGTAGCTCCCAGTGGGTTTCTGCAAGAGAGTTGAAACTGGGTGGAAAAATCAATCTGCAGGTTTAGTTTTTATAACTCAGCAAAAATATTTAAAAAATCAAAAACTCGGAAAAATGATTAGATCGATATGTAATTTGGCATTAGTTCTATATGAGACTAACTAATGTCTCTAGTTCCATGTTTTGCCAAAATTAATTCAATTTTTATAAAATAAATGTATACTTTTGAAAAAAATCGTAAAAAAATCAGGAAATAAACCAACAGAGTTACTTATATAATTACAAGTCTTCTCACTATACTGAATCATTAAAATGTATAGCATGATAGCATTCTCATGCTATCATCAAAAATGTTGATATTAGTAAGAGGTATATTGCACTGTTTCGTAAGTATAAAAAATACCCAATTTAGACGGTTCCCACGTATCAATTTGGGGCACAAAACTCATCAGGCTTTTAATTGTATGGTTCTGTTAAACGGGACTATTAGTACAAACGGATAAATAACTATTTATTCTGTAGAAAAGAATTCCACTTCGGATAATTCCCGCATACATAATGGGGAGTACAAAACCAAAGGACATGTATTATCATCCTATATTTCAAAAGTTAGAATTTTTTCACGGGAGCTTAATAAGGATATGTTGTGTAAGTTGAAATAAATTCCACACTTTGAGTGGTTCCTGCATACCTTGTTACGTCGCGAAATTACGCTTTTTCTCTGGGATACATTTTATCCGGAATCCATTTCCGGATAAAATGCGACATTCTACCCTATATCTTGTAATCTTCTACCCTATATACCCTATAACTAAACATTTGATGAACGTTGTTCTTATTAAAAAAAAAAAACTTTAGAAAAATGTTTGTTTTTTCTTCTTAAAATTTGAAAAAAATCTTAAGGAAAGAAGATTTTCTTAAGGAATAAAAGCAAAAATAAGGAAAATGTTTATAAATAAATACCTCACTGTTTTTTAATCCGATAACAAGAATACTGAAAGGCTTAACTTAACTAAGAACAATGTTCATCCAATCTTCAAATTATTGTAGAAGCGGTTCAGCTTGTTCATTAGTCGATAATTGGGCAAAAGGCAGTGCATCAGTAGTTTTTTCAGTAACAATTTTTAATAGTTCAAGGTAGCTTCTTCCTAATAGTTGGTAGCTATTATATTAGCTCGGATTATGAATGAAATAATTTTTAATTCGGTTAAATGCAACCTCTTGTGTTCCATGGCATTTGAACAACTCCAGGTAGTTTAATAAAAAGTAAAATGTATTAAGAATCTTCTAAGATAAATGATTGGCTAGGTGCATACCAAACTAAGATTGACACCAACTACCACGAAGAACGTGAAATGAACTCTCTCTTATCTAAAATCATAACCACGGGTAATTTAATTTAGATTCCAGTGAGCAACGAATAAATAAACAAAGGTTGAAGGTAAACATACGTATAAGCTGATTGGTTGATTAATCTACATAACCTGCACAGATGTTAGTTTATCCAATCAGAGATCAGTTTTAATCTTAAGTATTTGTTTAACTATTACGCTAAGTTCAATACTTCCATTAGAGTTTCTTGTAATGCATCATGTAAATAATTATGCTAGATTGTAATTGCTTAGATTGGATCTGCAATTACAAATCTAGGATACTTTTCAAAAATCATAATAAATATCACCTTATTTTTAATTTTAATTTAGCAGTAGAGTACACAACTGAAAATAATTAATGTAAAATAATATTTATTCTACCTTGAGCAATTCCTGGGGATCATATCTTCTGGAACTCTTAGTAAACGCGATGAGGGATTTCCTCCACGATGTAGAGCCGCGTCCTAGCTGGTGCTTTCTGGTGAACATATTATACACTAGTCTCTCCATGTTATCTACTACTACTGGGGGTTGCTGGAGATACAGCGTCCACCTCCCCAGGGGGAGAGGACCCGTCTCCAGGGTGGTGCTTCTACCATAACCTTACATATACCAAGTAAGTGTAACTAAGATCACGGATTTTCTCCTAATCCTTTGGCCCAAATCCAGAATCTTATTCTTAAAAGTCCTGACCTTACTTGCTTAAAATATATGAAGTATACATATTTTCTCATTTCGCTTTTCTTCTAGGATTACAAAATAATTTTTTTAAGTAAAATATTTTCATCTATATTTAAATCATAACATTTTATATTTTTCTAATCCCTTTTTCCAAACAATTTAAAAGCATAAATACCTATTTTGGAATTTCCGAACCAAATAAAATATACATTTATAGCTGTTATATTTATACAACCTAACTTTTACTTTAAATTCCACCTGAAAGTTTTTTCAATATAAAATTATTTAGATTTTAAAAAATCCTGTCTGGGAAAAACATGTATTTTACAAAATTTTATATTCTTATGTTTCTTGTAATCTTCATTTTAACGAATTTCCAAAAAGATTTTTTTAATAATGTAGGTTTAGTAAATACAAGTTTTTTGCGGCTTAAAGAAGTTTTGCCCTTTTAATAAATTATCTGCCCTACGCCAGAAACGTATACTGTTTGCTTTGATAAATACCCTTTTTATCTCCAAACTGTAAATAATGTGAGGATTAATCAATAGTTCTTAGGGAGTACATATAAGCACTTTTCACTCCCAAGGGAGAAAAAGTTACTTTCACTCTCATGGAAAGAAATGCTTATCTCGAGTGCAGTCAAATTAAAATGGAAAAAAGAGCTACACATCTTGAACAACGTTCAAGAATAAATAATATAGAACTGTTGAACGTTCCCGTTACAAAAAATGAAAATTGTATCCAGATTATTACAGATATAGCAATTTATTGTGGTATAGAGGTTAGGCCTGGGGACATCCAAGTAGCACATCGTGTAAATTCTTCTGTACCTGATAAAATTCCGTCAATTGTCTGTCAATTAGTAAATAGACTTACAAAAATACAGTGGCTACAAAAAATAAAAGAAAAAAAGACCATAAAAGCCAAGGAAGTCAACAAGGCCTATACCGACTGTGAAATTCTCATATATCAGCATCTCGCTCCACCAGTTAAAAGTTTGCTATATCAAACGAAGCAGCATGCTGAAAAAACTGAAATTAAATTTGTCTGGACAAAAGAAGACGGTACTATACTAGTTAGGAAGGAACAGGGATCGAAAATTGTCACAATAAGATGTCAAGAAGACCTGAACAACCTGATTCAAGCATTTCCGGCAAAAAATGAATAGATAATCCAGAACTATTTGATCCAATTATGCCACATTCAAATATGGAAAAATTTAACATTCTACCCATAAGAACTTAAAACTCTGAAATTACTGGGAATATTTTGTTTCATTATTTATTTATATTTTTTATTACTAATACCCAGTGCAGTATAAGTATGACCCATATCGAAAGGAGTATGTATAGATATGTATACTGGGTATCATTATGTACAAGATCTCTCGTATATATGTATATGTGTAAATTTGTATATGTTATATAGGAATGTATAAGTATGTGTGTATTGAATTAGACATATGTATATTTTGTTTAAATTCTACATGTATGAAGGTATTTGATTGAATAGATATGTAAAAGAATTTGTGTCTAAGTGAGTATGTATTTTAGGTGTCTGTATGAAGGTATATACTGATAGGTGTATAGGTGAGGGTAGGTATTAGGTAATTTCCTTGAATGGATATATTCGCAAACAATATCTGGTAAACATGTATATGTGGTGTGTTGTATTGTGTATATGTATGGTGTGTATGTATATGTATGTATTGTATGTAATGTGTATGTGTATGTATATGTATGTATCTATGTATATGTTATATGTATGTGTGTGTATATGCATATGTATATATTATTATGTATGTTGTGTATGTGTATGTATGTTGATAGTGTGTAGTGGTGTATATGGCGTGTATTGATATAAATGTAATGTGTCTGTATGTACGTATGTATATGTATTACGTTGAATATAAATGCAATGGATTGTTGAAGAGGCATTATTGTTTCACTTTAGTTTTCTGAAAAAAGAAGAAATAACACACAAAAGATATTCCTATTGATTTTAGACTTTTTTTTTTATTGATCACCATTTAAATTTAATTTAAATCTCTTCTCAAATTTTCAAAATAAAAAATTATTAAAAATATTAAATTAAAAAAATAAATATAAAAACAATAAATAGAAAATAGAACTAATATTATACATTTCTTTTAAAACTAGTAAATATAAGAAAGCATAAAAAGCATCTTTGTTTATTTATTTTCTTTATTTTCTATTAAAAGAGGCTTTATCTTTATTTCTGTTAAAGAGGTTTTATTTTCTTATTTTCTTGAATAAGCTTAGTTTTGAATAAAATTCAAAACATTATTACTTTAAAATTAAAAGCTCTTCATAAAATATTAGTACTAGAAAAGTAAATAAATAAATAAAAATATCAAATAAACTAATCATAATTATTTATTTTATTAAACCTTTATCTTGGATAAAATTTCAATTAAAATAAATTAAGTGAACCTGATCAAACTTAACATAGTTGTTTTTGAGACCTGCAATCATTAATTTTTCCTAACCTAATAACGCAGGTCATATTAATTATTTTGTTTCTGGTATTTTTTTCCTTTTTTGATTTCTTTTTTTTTTTTTTTTTTTTCGTTCTTCATTGTAATTAACAACTCAGATACTGGATTTTAGGTTGTACATTGACTTCAGCATGCATCAACTAAACATATTTCACATGAACATAAGAAGTCTAAAAAAGAACTTTGACGAATTATGTGTTCTCCTAAACCAAATGAAACAAAAACCAGATATATTATTACTGAGTGAGGCTCGTATTAAAAACTTACCTAATTTGCAAATGTACAATCTAACATCTTACACTGTGTTCTCTACAAAGTATAATTTTAACCAGAACAGTGGTATTGTGATGTATGTTAAATCTGCTTTAGCTTCTAATATTGAAGTAGAAGAATGGGAAATACCTGACTGTAACTGCCTGGTAACTACCTTTAAAGATATCAAAATATCCATCATTGGGTTATATCGCTCCCCAAATGGAAACTGCGATGAATTCATTGATAAAGTGGATCATGTACTGGAGAAACAAAAGAAAAATCGATTAGTCTGTGTGGGTGATATCAATATTAACATCTATGATAAAAAAAAACAGAATATTTAGTCAATATGAAAACAATTACTTAGATCTAATCACCAATAGAAAACTTGTTTCTCTAATACATGAGCCAACTCGAGTCACTGAATCATCTCAAACCACCATAGACCATGTACTGGTGAGTGATATCATCCAATCCAAAACCTCAGCTCAAGTCTTAAAAACTTACACTACAGACCATTTTTCTTTAGATATAACTATCAGTCTTAAAGAAAAAATCAACTATGAAAATTTAATGAATAATTCAAATAATAAAGAAAAAATTATTTTAAACAAAGACAAGTTATACGAAGCTATAAAACAAGAAAATTGGTCTGAAGTCCTAAATGAGTCAGATGTTAATTTGTCTAGTGAAATATTTATAAATAAAATGAAAAATCTCATTAATGAAAATAGCTCCTCTACTAAAATACCCTCAAATAGGAGAAAAGTAAAAATTAAACCCTGGATGACTTCTGGGCTACTCACGGCCGTTAGGAAGAGGGAAAAAATGGGCAAAAAGCTTTCCAAAGAACCGTACAATGAAAAATTAAAAACTAAATTTAATAAATACAATAAAATACTGAAAAAATTAATTCAGAAAACTAAAAACATTTATTATAAAAATAAAATAATTGAAGGGAAAGATGACCCAAAAACGTTGTGGAAAGTAATTAACGAAGCAGTGAGTGGCCAGAAATGTTCTAATACTGATATTAAAGAATTAAAAAATGAAAAGGGGGAAAGTATAGATGTTAATAAACGTAGTAAAGAGGGTGCAAACATGTTAGGTAAATATTTCTCCTCCATTGGGCAAAATATGGCATGTAAAATTAAAAACAAAAATCAGGCAAACTGTGATCAAGATGGTTCTATGGATCACAGGACAAATAGTATCTGTCTTAAAGAAATAAAACCAAGCAAAAAAGACGTAGCTGATGCAATAAATAATTTAAAGGGAGGTACTGGTCCGGGTATTGACCTGATCACTGCTGAAATATTAAAAGATAACGCAAAATATCTTACGGAACCAATCTTTCATCTTACTCAGGCCTCTCTCTCTCAAGGTATATTTCCGGACTGTTTAAAAATAGCTATTATCAGACCAATATTTAAAAAAGGAGACAAAACAGACATGGAAAACTACAGACCAATATCAATGTTATCAAATATTGCTAAAATAATAGAAAAAATAGTTAAAAAATACTTAGTAGAATACTTAGAGACTAACAAACTAATACCCAACATGCAGTTTGGTTTCAGGAAGGGCTTGAGTACTGAGGACGCTATCTCAGAAGTAACCTCTTCTGTAACTGATCAACTTGACAGAGGACTAAAGCCTATAGTAATGCTATTAGATATGTCGAAAGCCTTCGACTCTATTTTCCACAAATCGTTAATAAAAAAACTAAGAGAAATCGGCATTAGTGGTCCACTGTTAAGTTGGTGCATTAGTTACTTAGAAAACAGAGTGCAAGTGGTAAAGTTGAACGGTTGCCTAAGTGATAAATACACCTCCGAATACTCGATACCTCAGGGGACCGTTTTGGCACCGATCTACTTTATTATTTTCATTGCTGGACTATTCAAATTAAAAATAAATGGTAAAATCGTAGGTTACTGCGATGACTTAGCTATAACGGTGTCAGGTCTTTCCTGGGAAACAGCGATACAGATGGCAGAGAGTGACTTGACTAGGGTGAAGGAGTGGCTTGATAACCATTTACTCACAATAAATGTAAATAAAACTAAATGTATTATGTTTACTATGAAAAATAGAAATAAACCTGAAATAAAAAACATTACAGTACATGATAGAAAAACCTGTCTAAATACTCATCCAAACATATGTTTCTGTCCAAAAGTCGAAATAGTTGAGAGTACTAAATATCTCGGAGTCGAAATAGATAGTAATCTCAACTGGAAAAAACATGTCAATAACCTTCATAAAAAACTAAGGCAATCCATGTACATGATGCTAAGAACTAGGGGTTTCTTAAGCGTAAGTCAGAGGCGTATCTTATATTACGCCATTTGTGACTCTTTGCTTAGATATGGGCTTTGTGCCTGGGGATCTGCCTCGACTTCGGTTAGAGGCCCATAGTTACTATGCAGAAGGCAATATTAAGAATAATGATGTACAAACCTAGAGATGAACATTCTAAAGCTCTATTTGATAAACTAAATATAATGAATTTGCAAAGTATGTGGCACATGGCTGCTTTAACAAATTTATATAACCATAACAACAAGCAACCAATACCGGTTGTAACCAGTCAAACTAGAGCTTCAGATAAGGGTCTGCTGTCGGTACCGTTTAAAAAGACAGCTCTTGGACAGAAACACTGGTTGGTCAAATCCACAAATATTTATAACTCCTTACCCACAAATATTAACCTTTCTGAATCTAAAGATACTTTCAAAAACAAACTTAAAAAAATACTATTAGAAAAACAAGCAAAATAAAAATACTAACCAAACTTTTTTCCTACATTCAAGTTTAAAATGTATATATATATATATAATGGATGTATGGTATGTATGTGTGTATATGTGTAATGGTATATATATGTATATAATGTATGTATGTATGTGTGTGTGTGTGTGTATATATATGTATATATGTATATATGTGTGGTTGTATGTATATATATATATATATATATATATATATATATATATTATATATATATATATATATATATATATATATATATATATATATATATATATATATATGTATGTATGTATGTATATATATGTGTATATATGTGTGTATGTGTGTATATGTGTATGTATGTATGTGTATGTATGTATGTGTGTATATATATATATGTAGGTGTTTATAATAATAAAACAGACTTGACATCAGGATGAAGGAGATATAAATATAAATTATACAACGTTTAACAGATATTTCTATTTTTAAACGTTAAAAAGGTTTTCAGTTTTATTTTTATTATATTTATATTCTAGTAAATACTTAAAAATTTGAAACACAATAAATAGGTATGTTTCCAGTTTCATTATTGATATGTGTCATTGTTTTATTAAAAAATATACGCACATCTGTGACAGTTTGATCAGAGTTCCACAAAAAAACAATAGATAACTAAATATTAAAATAAATTATGTAACCTTCAAACCAGATTCAAGAATACGTTTAGTCTCATAAAATATTATAACATAGTAAAATAAATAAAAGAGAGTCTGGAAGGAAGACTGTTATCCACAGCACAAGGCTAACGCCTTAAAGTGGATAATAATCCAAAACCATTATTACTTTATAAACAAGAGATGTTTTTATTATTTTATTTATTTACTAAAGTGTATATGTATTTGTTTTAATTAAATAAATTTTATTTTAAAAAAAAAAAAAAAAAAAACTCCCTTGGGAGTAAAAAGTGTTTTATATAATGGGGTAAGAGCCCCAAAATCTTACAAGAGTGCACTCTTGTAAGAGGCACTCCCAAAATTTATAAGGGAGACCTGACGAAAAAATCCATTTCAGGTCAAAAGAATTTGTAAGGAGCAATAAAAAAAAGATTTTGAGTGGGACTCAAAAAAATGTTATATGGCTCAAAATCTGTTCAGGCCTAAAGAAGTTGAATGGATTAATAAAAATGATTTGGGGATTTGGCATCCCTATAAATTTATAAGGGGGACCCGACCAAAGAATAAAATAAACGTATTAAAATGAGAATATAAACAATAATTAGGGTTTTGAAGATAATCTTCGAAACCCTTATACTTTCCTGTCGAGCGTCTGTCTGTCGATTTCTCATCTCAGGAACTACAATAGCTAGGAAGTTGAAATTTGGTATACATGTGTAACTATTTTATCCAACAACAGGAAAAATATAGCCAACTAAATCACACGCGCATCTGTCGATTTATGAGCGAATGCGAACATCCGCCAAAAAAAAAATATTTTTGAAAAATCATGTGGGGTATCAAATTGTAGGTATCGATAGGTAGTACACAAATATGCATCGCTTTTTCAAAATGGCGGCTATTACACCGCCAAAAATCTCGAAAACCACCAAAAAATGCTTGTCCCCCCCCCTTTTAAGGCATAAGGAGAAGCCCTAAAAATATGGGACCAATAGCCAATAAAAGCACTTTCGGGCCATAGAAATTCTTCGGAAAAAAAGTTTCAAAAGTTAATTTTAGCAATTTCAAAATCGCCCATATGCGCACCCAAAAAAAAAATATTTTTTGAAAAATCATGTGGGGTATCAAATTGTAGGTATCGATGGGTAGTACACAAATATGCATCGCTTTTTCAAAATGGGCTATTACACCGCCAAAAATCTCGAAAACCACCAAAAAATGCTTGTCCCCCCCCCTTTTAAGGCATAAGGAGAAGCCCTAAAAATAGGGACCAATAGCCAATAAAGCACTTCCGGGCCATGAAATTCTTCGGAAAAAAAGTTTCAAAAGTTAATTTTAGCAATTTCAAAATCGCACATACGCGCACGCGCCAAAAAAAAATATTTTTTTAAAAAATCATGTGGGGTATCAAATTGTAGGTATCGATGGGTAGTACACAAATATGCATCGCTTTTTCAAAATGGCAGCTATTACACCCGCCAAAAATATCGACATAAGGCACCAAGCAGTAATATAACCAAGCAAATAAAGGTGAGCCAAGCGAGCCCTAGAATATTATGTTATGTTTTTACTCTATGCTATAAAATTAGGTTCTGATAAACATATACAAAAAGGCGAGCGAAGCGAGCCCATGTTTTTTATGCCTTCTTAAAATGTTTCTCTTAAAGTAGATATTGACAAACAAGCACATAAAGGCGAGCGAAGCGAGCCCTAGAATATATGTTATGTCTTTACTCTATGCTATAAAATTAGGTTCTGATAAACATAAACAAAGGCGAGCGAAGCGAGCCCATGTTTTTATGCCTTTCTTAAAATGTTTCTCTTAAAGTAGATATTGACAAACAAGCACATAAAGGCGAGCGAAGCGAGCCCTAGAATATATGTTATGTCTTTACTCTATGCTATAAAATTAGGTTCTGATAAACATATACAAAAGGCGAGCGAAGCGAGCCCATGATTTTCATGCCTTGTTTAAAATGTTTCTCTTAAAATAGATATTGACAAACAAGCACATAAAGGCGAGCGAAGCGAGCCCTAGTATTGTATGGTTATTTTTATTATTTATACTCTTAAGAAGGTATGATAAAAATATACAAAAAGGCGAGCGAAGCGAGCCCATGATTTTTATGCCTTCCTTAAAATGTTTCTCTTAAAGTAGATATTGACAAACAAGCACAAAAGGGCGAGCGAATCGAGCCATATTATTGCATGGTTATTTTTATTTTATACTCTTAAGAAGGTACTGATAAACATATACAAAAAGGCGAGCGAAGCGAGCCGATGATTTTCATGCCTTGTTTAAAATGTTTCTCTTAAAATAGATATTGAAAACAAGCACATAAAGGCGAGCGAAGCGAGCCCTAGTATTGTATGGTTATTTTTATTATTTTATACTCTTAAGAAGGTACTGATAAACATATACAAAAGGCGAGCGAAGCGAGCCCATGATTTTTATGCCTTTCTTAAAATGTTCTCTTAAAGAAGATTTGACAAACAAGCACATAAAGGCGAGCGTAGCGAGCCCTAGTATTGTATGGTTATTTTTATTTTATACTCTTAAGAAGGTACTGATAAACATATACAACAAGGCGAGCGAAGCGAGCCCATGATTTTTTATGCCTTGTTTTATATGTTTTTCTTAAAGTAGATATTGACAAACAAGCACATAAAGGCGAGCGAAGCGAGCCCTTGAATCTTATTTTATGTTTTAATTTTTTTTCTAAATTAGGTATCGACAAACAAACTTCTATAAGCGAGCGAAGCGAGCCCTAGATTGTTATGTAAAAGTTTGATTCTATAGTTTGAAATTGGCTAGTACCAAACAAGCACCTCAAGGCGAGCGAAGCGAGCCCTAGAATATTATGTTATGTCTTTATTCTATGCTATAAAATTAGGTTCTGATAAACCAATACAAAAAGGCGATTGAAGCGAGCCTTTAATTTTATGCCTTGTTTTAAATGTTCCTCTTCAGGTAGATATTGACAACTAAGCACATAAAGGCGAGTGAAGCGAGCCCTTAAATTTTGTTCTGTGTTTTAAATTTTCTCAAAAATTATGTTTCGACAAACAAATATATATAGGCGAGGGAAGCGAGCTCTAGATTGTTATGTAAAAATTTGATACTATAGTTTGAAATTGGCTAGTACTAAACAAGCAGATGTTTACTCAAATTTTATGTTGTATTATAATTATTTTTCCTAAAATCAGTGCCAACAGACACATATAGGCGAGCGAAATGAGCCCTAGTGAAATTGGTAAAATTATGTTTACTCTGCGAAATTTGCAAATAATAAACATACAAATGAAACGAGCAATACGAGCACTTATATATTTTGTGTAGATTCTAAATTAGGTACTGATTTCTGATACACAGAAACGCATGCGTAGCGAGCTGTGGAATATTTTGTTATAACTTATTTATTTTTTCTAACATTAGGTATCGACAAATATTAACATATAGGCTATTGAAGCGAGGCGTAGAATATTAAGTATAAGTATGATTGTATAGTATTAATACATTATATTTATGCAAATATCTGAGAAACCATTATAATGCTTGCAAAGCAAGCACTTTGACGGATTTTTATATTAACGTTTGGAGATAAACTCTTGTATGCACCTTGGGAGTTAAATGCTATTTTGTCTCCCAATAATTATCTTGCTCGAGAGTTATAACTATTTTATTTGTTTTCATCCAAAAAAGTGTCTCTTTTTTCGCCATTGAGACTGACTATAGCCCAAAAGTAATATTCTTATAAGATATTTTACTCAAAGCGGTCATTACAAACTGAGCGGTCAGTTCAATCACTTAGAGAAAAATGTTTGCATAAAGTCTCTGATATTTATTAAAATTTCTTAAGAAAAATATTATTTTATATAATTCATTTGAAATAGTCACAACATACAATTTTTTTTGTCGAAGCTCGGAGTTTTAGAATCCTAAATTTGATAAAAGAGGACCGACAAATAATATTAATGGCTGCGTTTTCAAGAAAACGTAATTTGAAACAATTTTATTAATATTTTGGTACAAGGACATTTGAATTAATTAAATAAATATCCTCTCAAAATAAGTTTTAGTTCAATAAAATAATTTGCCAGTGGTAACTGTATACGCATAATACGCTTATGGCAGGATGGTCATTAGACATTTTTAAGAATAAGTATATATCATTCGCATTCAACGGTAACTCTTTAAGAGGGTCATTAAAAATTACCTGCCTAAGCTACGCATCTGCAGGTTTTATGCTGTTCTACCCTTGCATTAAATTCAGGGCTCTGTTTTAAACTTGTCAGTAATTTCTATCCCTTTTAGTTACTTTATAACTATGCACAATATAACAGCTCAATCAAAAACAGAATCTATAATGTATTGACCTGCAGAGTGAAGGAATTACAGTTAATAAAATACCAATTTAAATGTAAATTAACCCGAGAAATGACCTAAAGAAATATTAATAGACTGTTAACCATAAATAAATATGCTAAAGTCACATGAAATCTTTATGCTCGAAGCGCTGTGTCCGTTTATTTACAGATTTAAGATTCAAGGATTAGGTACAATTTACATATCACAAGCTTAAATTTACAATTAAGTTAGTTGACCGATTAAACGTGAGGATAAGAGTTGAGAGGTATAACTCCAAACATCTTCTTTTGCCATAAAACGGAAGGTAGGTGGTCCGCGTCTGCATGTCGAGCGAATTTCCATTGGAAAGCGCGTTTTCGTGCTTAACAACCCATTTCTTGTTTTAGGTTCCGGCTTATGCTTTATACTTTGAGCAGTTACTAAATTCAAGCATTACTCTTTTTCTTAGCATTAAATTCATCTTCTTTGTTGTTTAAAGGAAATGCGCATAATTATTTTGTTGGTTATACAAAACTATGCCTCTAAAATTGGCAGTGCACACCATTATTAGGGTTTCAAAGATAATCTTCGAAACCCTTATACTTTCTGTCGAGGGTCTGTCCGTCCGATTTAACATCTACGGAACTACGATAGCTAGACAGTTTAGTCTAGCTATTTTAGCTAGTTTAGTCTAAATTTAGTACACATGTGTAACTATTTTATCCAACAACAGGAAAAATATAGCTAACTATTCAGCATGCGCATTTGTCGATTTATGATAAGCGAATGCGCACATTCGCAAGAAATTAATATTTTTTTGAAAAAATCATATGGGTATCAAATTGTAGGTATTGATAGGTAGAACACAGATATGCATCGCTTTTTCGTAAAGGTGACCATTACACCCGCAAATAATATCAAAAACCACCAATATTCAAAATTGCACTTACGCGCACTATAGTAAAAAAGAAATATTATTTTGAAAAAATCATGTGGGGTATCAAATTGTAGGTATTAATGGGTAGAATACAAATATGTATCGCGTTTTTATAAGAAGACCATTAAAAACTATATTCATGTAGTTATATTCTTAATCTATGCTTTGAAATTAGTACTATAAAGCACTCACATTATAGCAGATAAAGCAAGCCCAAAAGTAATATGTTATGCTATAACATGAATGCTCTAAATTAGGTACTGTTAACAAACACAGAAAGACGATCGAAAGAAGCCTTAAAATATTATGTGATATTTTAATTTTTTACTCTAAAATTAGTTATTGACAAACAAGCATATATAGGCGAAGCGAGCCCTAGAATATTGAGTAAAAATCCTATGCTGTAAATTTGCTAGTAACAAACAAACACATAAAGGCGAGCTAAGCGAACCTTAAAGTAAATAACGTAATATTTTTATTCTATGGTGTAAAATTATCTAGTAACAAATCAACACATAAAAGCGAGCGAAGTAAGCTCTAGAATATTATGTTATGTTTTTACTCATTGCTTTAAAATTAGATATTCATAAACATATACAGAAAGGCCAGCGAAGCCAGCCTTAATTTTTTTAATATACGGTTTAAAGGTACTAATAAGCAAACACATAAAGGCGAGCGAAGCGAGCCCTAGAATACTGTGTTATATTTTACTTTTTATTTTAAAATTATTTCGAAAATATTAACGGCCAATAAATTTTCATGTTCTTAGTGCTTTCTATCGATGGACTTATCGTCAGATAGCGTAACATATATTAAATTAGTAGTGGAAATTCTATAGGTTAATACAAAGTCGTCAGGGAAAATACCGAGGTGACTTTTTTATTATATTAATTACAATAAATTATAATTAGCTTATTAGTAATATCTTAGAAGCATCATATATATAATATATATATATATATATATATATATATATATATTATATATATAAATATATATATATGTTATATATTATATATATATATATATAATATATATATATATATATTATAATAATATATATATATATATATATATATATCCTTTGAGTTAACCTGTTTTATTAATCATTTTTATTGATAGCTCTACATCTCAAAGTCGTACAAAACTTACTTAGTTTTACGCCACGACAGAAACACTACTTAATGTAAAACTAAAAGACAGCCGGAGAGACGCAGAGATTAAGTAATAAAGTTAGGAATTTAAAGCTTAAATTCCTTTCAGGAGATTGACTAATCTCTTGAAGAATTTATTGACAACCAATTGTCTATAAGTTTTCTCTGTAGGAGTAATCGTTATCTCCTCAACAATATTATGTAGTTCAGGATGACTTCTATATTAAATAATGTGTCGTATTTAAGTTTAGCTTTAATGACGTTTGTAGCTTTCATTGGCATAAACTAAAGATATAATAGTATAAGGTAATACAGTAGTAAGATATACAGTTGCTAATAATTATTATACGTAGTTATTATTATAATAGAGTCCGAGTAGCGATTTCAAATTATTTATACTACAAGATAATAGTTGGTAACCTATATTATATTTTATTTACTTTTCATCACTTATACCGTAGGTATAAGTGTGTGGGTGTGTGTGTGTGTGTGTCTGTTATAATCGTAGCTCCTAGTGTATACATACTAGAAAGTTGAAACTTTGTAAAAAAATCAGTCTATAGGTGCAGTTGTGCTTTACGGAAAACAAATATTGTTATGACGTCATCAACCCGCAATAATGACAGCAAAAGTTTCGAAAAATCATGAAAAGCGGAAATGTGTTGTGATCGGGTTGAGGTGAAGCACGAATGTAGTCATACATAAGACAAATATATGCGCCAAGTTTCATCTCATTGTCAGCATTAGTTCAATTTTTATCAAATAACTTGTGTACGTTTTTTAAAAAACTGTAATAAATCGTAAAATTATCCAATTGAGTTGAAAATGGGTAAAAATATAAACCTTTACGTAATGAGTAAGTGCAGTAAGTTTAGAGAGTACTGTTATATTTCGTAAGTCGTATACAAAAAAATACGACAAATTATCTCCATGATTTTGTTGGATCATAACAGTTAAGCCGCATCGAGTGTGAACAGTGTCTGGATGGGTGACGACCCAGACGATCCAATTTATTATTTATTCCTATTATTCTTATTCCTATTATTTCCTTTTATTTACCTATTATTCTTTTACCTGAGGACGTGCGAAGCGAGTTCGATGACCTGTTGCTGTATAAATTTGTCGAATTGTATATTCTGAGGACGAGAGAAGTGAGTCCGCAGATAGGAGAATGAGCGTACCCGATTTTTTATTTCAGTTTTAATGACCTACACATTTTAATTTTTCAGACATTTCACCTTAAAAAAGATATAATAATAGAAAATTGTAATACAAAAAAAGATAAAGAAAAAATTTAAAATGAAAAAATCGAGTGTCAAATATCGAGTTAAGCATAAGATTACAAAGTCAAAGAACTTTAGAATATTCTAGAAGTAATAAAAGAATTAGGGAAGTAAATGAGGAGCGATGTAATTTATAAAATTATCTCTATAAACTTATTACGAACAAGCCAAGCCTGACTGTAATCTAATTATATCAATATTTCTTATTATATGCACACAACTATATCCAATGCACTTAAGACATTTAGCTCAAAAAAGGTACCGGACATGTAGTCCGTAAGGGTCATCCAACTCGTATACTCTATGAATAGTTTGCAATGTTTGTTACAAGAATCCACGAAATATAAAGTTATAGAGCAATCTTCGTAACTAAATTGAATAAAAATTAGTGTAGAAATATACAAACGTATGTAATACTATATTTTAAGTGATAAAATGTCATACTGTTGTTTATTTGATTTAATCAAATTAAAATTTTGTTTAATTGTATTAGATATTAGTAGACATATATAAGACAATAAAGAAACTTAGTTGCTTATGAGGTAGATGAGCTGTGTTTTATTATCACTCTACATCACGCTATATAATTTGATAATAGTAGTTTTGTAAGACATGAGATAGAAGATAATCACATAATAATAGATATTATAAAATGTTTTAATCCATTAGACAAATTTATTTAGCTTTTAGACTAGAAATTCAATAATATCGAGACCTGTTAGGTTTTAGCGAATTTTGTTTGGAGAAATGAGCTATTGTGATTTGGGTCATGGTGGGGTGAAGAAAACACGGGTTTGCTTAAATGGGAGGACACAATGATTAAGTGATATATTTAGGTTGTTAAAATACGAACATATAATGAAATTAATATGTAAGTGCAATTTCATCGACTATGCTTATAGTTTTTGAAAATAGCTACGAGTGCCTTTGACCACAATAAAAGTATGATGCAATTTAAAACACTATCTCAAGGCTTACTCGAATACTGGTCGAAAGCAGAAACGATCTCATAGCTACAGACTTGATAACGAATAATCAAGTCTGTTTGATTGATGCTGCTAGCAGAGCACTAGTAGCTAATTTTTCACACTTTGGCATTTTGATATTTTAGTAGTTTAACATGGTTTGGCCAAAACACCTTTGATTTAATTTCAAACAATCTCACTTCAAACTATCATCAAACCATGTCATACCTTTCATAAGAATTTTGTAACAGTAAATTGGTGAGGCAGATAGGCCCCATTGATATGATCTTCTTGCTATCTCTAAGTTTTCTTAGCAATTAAGTTGAAACTAGGGTTGGGTGTACGTATTACCTTCACCTTCATATAATAAAGAAGTATATATACAATGTCTCATACGGCTGGTAAATCCAACGCCTGGGAATGCTACAGTATTTTGTATCTATAGATGGTGGTCAGTAGGTGTATGAATGAGTACTAGGATGAAAACTGCAAGAGCAGCGCGAGTCCAAATACGAACTTAATTAGAAAATATGTGTTTTCAAACTTTAAGGACCCCCTATCCGATGTTTTCTATCTCACTTATCAAACAAGGATCGATTAATTAAAGTTCCACCAAAATTTATCTCATGCTGAACAAATACTTATGAAATTACACACGTAACATTGATATTAATTTCTTTATCGTTTTATAGATTTGCTGATAACAATATACAGCGAAAATATTTGATTTAAAAATGTATAATGATTTTATACTTAGACTCATTCGAAGTTTACTCGGTAAACTCATCACAAATGCATTAATTCAAAGTTTTGAAAAATATAAAATCGTTTTAATAATTTGGAAGTGAAGTTGGAACAAAAAAATCCATTTATTGTCCCCATTTGCAAGAAAAGAAGACCTTTAAATCCTTTTTATGTGATCAATGAAAGAATTATTGATAAAACTAATTTTTAATTTTACCTCCTATGAGCTAAAATTAAAAATATAGAGATAGAAAAA
Organism: Microvelia longipes; assembly: GCA_018340805.1. NCBI lineage: Eukaryota > Metazoa > Arthropoda > Insecta > Hemiptera > Veliidae > Microvelia > Microvelia longipes. Next base: position 62,825,633 of record JACMZG010001908.1, on the reverse strand, counting down.
AAGTTGTATGATATGTGAGTGTGTGAGACTGTTATCGTCGTAGCTCCCAGTGGATTCAAAATTTAATCTTTGGGTCTAGTTGTGCTATCTAAAAAATAATTAGATCATTTTAAAATGTGGCACGCATGTAGTCATATAAGGACCTATAAATGTGCTTTTATCTTTTAATTTTCATCTCATTACCAGTTTTAAAACATTATTAAAAATCGAAAAATAATCTATGTTCTAACAATGAACGAGAACAAAACGAGAACCAAGTTACGAGGAGGAACTCGGCGAATTGGATATGACGAGGAAAGCTTTCCAGGCATCTCGTACCGATTTTTTATTTGCAAGATATGTTAAGTTATTCAGGTCAATATTAGAAGAAGGTCAAGTAGAAGTCATTAACTTGTTACTAAAGTAGATTCGTTATAGATCTGTTTTAATTTATATTTATTTAATACCTTAAATTTATTGATTTAAATATAAGCGGTATTTATATTCAATAAATAGACGAAAACTATTAATTAGAGATATTGAAACTGGAACGTACAATCATTTACAAAAAATACATAAAAAAATTAAAAGAAGTAAAAACTAAAGAACAAAAAAATTTAAGTAAAAATTAATAAATAGATAAAATTTAATGGAATATAAATTTTAATTTATAATTAAAAAAAGAAGATGTACAAATGATTGATTAAATTAATAGTGATAAATATAAAAGAGAAGCAAAATAAAGTAAAATTTAAATTTTCCGTGAAAGTAAGTTTGCGTGAAAGCTACTTACTCTTAGAATCCTGAAAGGGCTTTCCGATATGAGACAGACCGCTCCCTCTATCTTCATTTGATCAGGCTGATCTAGGCTGTCCTGTTGAAGACTATCGCCCAGCATGATCTTTAGCTCTTGATTAGTACTATCACCAACTTTACCAACTGAAGATAAGCGCTGCAGTTTGGGACGACATCTGTTCTGCACGTTGATTCCTTTCTGTAAAATAAAATTTGATTTATTAATTAAAGACTTTTCAAACGTCTGTGTTAATCTCCACGAAAGTAATAGCAAAGGCGCTATGTTACAAGGCGAGTTATTGATTTCGGTTTCACCGGCGATCCAGGGTATACAACAGCTCCAGGGTCTTCTCTTAGATTTTGTGAGAGTAAACATTGAAATAAGAGTAAAATAATTACAATTACTCTAAGTAAAATAGTTTATACAATAGTAGGGTTCGTATTGTTCCCTCGACAAATCAGTTGGTCGAAAAATCATTCCGCCGACGAATAATATAAGTTTGTAGATGGAATGATTTGTCGACGGTAGAGACCGAGTTGTTGCTTTGACGAATCAGTTGATCGACAGATCGTTCCCTAGACAAATTCTTTGTTGACCAAATCATTGTCGATTGAACAACCCTATCACTCGCGTCGAAAAGGTTTTTTTGATAAATCGGTTGGTTGGCAAATGATTTGTTGACCTAATAATTTGTCAGCGGTACGATCCGGGTTGTTGTGTCGACAAATCATTCCGTCGACAGTCGACCTCCTTGGAAAAGCGACTGGAGTAAGTTAAAGTGATGATTTTTGGTTGTGTTTTCGAAGGTGTCATCCGGTAAACACCGGTAACTGTTCTAGAACACATATACTATTTTAGTAAATGAAAACACCATTATTAAATACTTGCCTGACAAGGAAATGTAAAGGATAGGTGTTCCATTCGTTCGAAACAATAATCATTATGACACTGACACAGCATTTTATTTCGTCTACGTCTACACTTGCACTACTTTGTAAGAGTAAGTATTAAAATTGTGAGTGGTATTATAAGTTAGTCAGAGTATATCTTATACTAAGTTCCAATCGTATTCTTCAGAACTTGAAACTAAAAATATCTTTTAAATATAATACTTAGCATTTTCATTCGATCTAAAAGAAGGTTTATTTAGAATTTGAATGTCTCTATTATATAGTTTAATATTTTCACTTAGCAGTAGAAGTTTGTGTTTTAAATATTTATCGTTTAGTTATTTTTACTTGTCTTCATTCATACCTATATGTGGAAAAAGTATTGCCTTTGCACTAAAAATCCGAAACGGGATTTTACCTTAATTATCTGAATCAGGTGTGTTTAAGTCCTCCTGAGAGGTTTTCACACAGTTGTCTTTATGTGTGTGTCATTGTACCTCCTAGTGTACTTATCCTAGGAAGTTGAAAATTAGTAAAACAATTAATCTTTAGGTTTACTTGTGCTATACGAAAAAAGGTACACCCATACAGACAGACATCATTGAGTAAACTACTTATCAGGAGGTCTTAAAAAACATGAAACTGATCATTTGGGTGAAATCCAGGTTTTGGATTACCTGCAAAAAAGGTAATTAGTTTTCTTTTGTTTGAATTAGATCTATACATGTATTGGATAAACACATACGTGTTTATCCAATACATGTGTTAATATACCTTAGCTGATATGATGTGTTATTTTTATATTTCTCTAATATAACCTTATGAAATAAGCCTAATGAATTAGGCTAATAGAATATGTTAGTGTACTTTAGCTGATATGAATGTGGTATTTATTCTATATTTCTAGTAGTATAAAAAAAAAAAAAAATAAAAGCCTAAATGAAATAAGTCTAAGACTAGCAGTATTGATTGTTAGTATACTTTGGCTGGTATGATGTGTTATTTTTATATATTTCTCCTCTGTGTTTTTTTTCTAAGCTTATGAAATAAGACCTAAGAAATTAGGCCTAATTGAATGTGTTAGTATACTTTGGCTGGTATGATGTGTTATTTTTATATTTCTCTCTTGTTTTTTTTTATAAGCTTATGAATAAGCAATGATTAGGCAATTGAATGTGTTGATACTTGGTGGTATGAGTGTTATTATATTTCTCTAATATAACCTAATGAAATTATTTTATAATGCAATAAATTTCTTTGATGTTATCAAAGATGATGTTATAAAGAGATAAGTTAAAGCTTTCAGATAGATGTTACATCAGGCACTGTTCTCCTGCCGAGAACATAATACGTAATTTAATATCGTTGAACTAAATTATGTTTGTCTGACATTTCTATCACTTTGTTACAAGTGTTCGTAACATAGTGAATATTTGTAATTTAACATGTTAAGAATCTATTTTCACGTAAACTTTTTGCTTGATTTTGTTTGCTAAGTTTCACTGTTAAAAACTAAGATACCATAGAAACGAAACCAGGAACCTAAGACCCAAAGATAAGCTATAGTAAACTAAGTATAATAACAGACACATATCTTTACACTATCATGTCCCGAATGAAACTATGTAAAATATCAATATAACTGCTCATTTAGTACATATTTTTCTTGACTACGTGTCAGACGTCCGTGTTGCACTTAGTGTTAATCTGATCAAATAAATGGAAATCTAAACACGATATAATTAAGATATAAATGAATTAAGATTTAAAAAAGAACATGTATGGAAATCCGTTTGTAATAAACTATTTCCTGAAAATGTTCCATTGCTCTGACATAATAAAAACCATTTGAATACACTTGAGATATTTTAACAATACTTTTCCTCAAAGGACAGGCCAACTCGTGTTCAAATGTTTGTTCCTGAAGTCCGGAAGAAGTATTTTATTTCATAATTGTTTTCAACACCCAAAATATCCACCCTAAAATTTTGCCATAATTCTTATTATTTTTGAGGTTTTTACTTTTCCTCATTTATACTGTAGGTATATAGAAAAAGTATTGTGTTGGAAAAATAAAATAAAAACCGGAATTAACCGTTTCGGGTATTTTATAGGAAGCCTTAAAAACACCTTAAAAGAGGTTTTCACAATGTTTTCTGTGCGTATGTGTGTGTGCGTGTCTGTTATCACTGTAGCTCCCAGTGTATTTATGCTAGAAAGTTTAAACTTCGTAAAAAAAATAGTCTACCAGTGTAGTTATATACGCTATTCGATACATAATTTATTTATGACGTCATTAACCCGCAATAATGACAGCGAAATTTCAAAAAATCATAAAACGTGGCAAAATGATGCGATAAAATTGAAGGATTATAAATATAATATATAATATATATAATATATATATATATATATATCATAATTATATATATATATATATAATGATATTTCTTGGATCATTAAACAAGCTGCCACGAGTGATTTATGAGGACGAGCGAAGCGGGTTCGAAGTAGTAAAGATGTGCGTAGCGAATCCGATGCGGGAGGGAAAGTTCAGAGGAACCCCCTACCTGATATATTCTTATTGTATTTAATTTTTATGTTTTATTGTCTTAACGTTGATTATTTTTTTAATGCAGTCAATGGTATAATATAAGCTATTTATGTTTAACAGGTAGCTGAAGTTTATATGGGTCAATTAAACATGGTAGTACTTCCTAGTTCAAGGTAAGCAATATCAATCAACCCTATTATTAATCATATCATGGGCTATTTTATTTTCTATAATAATATCCATTTATTTGCTTATTTACATAAACATTTTTTTTTTGGTTGGGTCCCCTTTATAAATGTTGGAGGTGCCACCCTCGGGAAATTACAAAAATTGATCGGTATAAATATACACAAATACATACACATATTAAATTACTATTAATCTACACTTTTTATTATTTAAATTCTTAATTCTCAACTTATTAAGCAATTCGGCGGTACGCCATGGAGACATTTCATTCTTTGTAAATATATTTTATTTAAATAAATAAAAAATTATTCAAATTTATATCATTAAATAGTTATTTTTTTTAATTTAACATTCCAATTCCTCAGTTTTGAAGAATGGGGTTTTTTAGCAATTCGTTCAAATTTGGGTAGTGTAATAATGTCTCTTTTGACTTTCATGCTCGAAGACAGAGAAATCGAATTTTAAATTAATGCGTAAGTATATCTTTTCCTTGAATCCTTAACCGCTTTTGATAAGAGATGGGAGAAACCTACTACCAAAAACCTACTACCAAAACCTACTACTAAAATTATTATTAATGAATCTAATGAAAATTATAAAACAAAAGTTATGAAGATTCATGTCTTCCGGTGGTGACCGCCTTGATGTAGATGGTGATGACTTTATCTTCATTGAAACGGTCACCACCGTTGATGACAACATCCGGGGAAGCTTACGCAGATTATTAACAGAAGTTATTTTTGTAAAAATAATAAAAATTGTTGTTTTTATACTTCTTAAGTTTGTTGCCAAAACTTCCTTCTCTTTCGTTCCCCGATTGGTCTTAAAGTACTCTATAATACTTACCACTAAACCCAACACTGAATAAATTGACCACTTAATCACTGATTTAACAAATATTAACAACATAGATGAAATTTAAACTATTCTATTATTCCCCAACTCTCAACTTCAAGTGACCCTAAAGACTAGACTAAAACGTGTTTCAGTAATTTTTCGAAAAAAATAATTTAAAAGATTATTGGTTGACCTTTAATGCAAACATCTTCGACCAATAAAATTATCCAATCCAAAGAAAAAAGAAAGGGCAGTATTTGAAGGGTGTTACACCCTGGTGTGCTTTTAAACGTTTGCTATAATTTTACGGATAGTTAATTTCCTTAAAGAACCAAGAAATATTATTATTAATAAGAAGTGAATATATAAACGGAAGTAAAAAGAATGAATACATTTCATATATTGATTGCTGTATGCCAACCTCGATGAAGACTTTGCTACTTTAAAGCGTAGTACATTTAACTTAAAATCTTTACTTTATAGAAAAGTTAAAACTTAGTACAACAATTAGGATGAAGAAGGAATTTCCTTGATCCCTCAAGCAATGACACAAATGTTTCCGCCCTATAGCATCCTGTTCAATAACTTACAAACTTATTTATGCATTTTCTAATCATTAAACACGATAAATAAGCTCTTTGTTCAAGTTTTGTATCAAGCTGTCAATAGTCAAGAATGATTAATAACGAAAATTCTATCCATCTATAGTAATACTTGCGGGTTTATAATTTTGTAACTACGTTATAATAAATTAAAACAAAAAAAAAACATTAGATCTTGCAAAGACACTCAGATAGGGTGGAAAGTTTATTTTCTCTTATTTTTCTAAGAACCCATTTTTAAAGACAGTAAACTCAATGTATTCCTAATTCAATTTCAAATTAAAAAAATAATTTTTCTTGTTTTTCTGACAACAAAAAAGTTACAACTCCTTTAAAACAAAAACTTAAAAATCCCAAAATTTAACAAAATAAAAGAAATGAAAAATATTTAAAAATTGTGTGTTCAATTTAATAAATATAAAATTGGAGAAACAGGCCAAAATTCCCTTTAATAAAGTAGTAAAAAATAATCAGGGAATTAAGTCTTATTAATGGAAAGTTGATCAGTTCCATTAATACTCCTTTACGTTAGTCGATCATAACCTAACCTGTAAACTAAAGTAAAATCATCTATACTTTTTTTAAAGGTTTTGTTTTTGGTCTAAACAGTCATAAATGCTTTAAGGATCTTTCATAGTGTTTGTATATTGTACTTTTGTGATCTGTGGATACAGTCAAATGGTTTCTTAAGTTTAGGCTTGTATTCTTTATATTCTCAACCAAACGTATATATGTTTTGCAGGAACTATATACGAAACTTTTAATCAGAAACTTTTAATAGTATTATTAAAATATCAAAACAAACCAAGACGTGAATTTCTCGTATTGAGAATAAAACGACGCACATTTCACTTGGCTATGGAGTTTAATGAAAATAAATTATCGAAGAATTAGCTACCGTCGATACTTGCTGTTGGATATAAATATCCCTGGACCGGTTTCGGCATAACGCCATCATCAGCAGGTGAGGCAACACTCGAGCTCTCAACTAATAAAGTTATATCAGTGAATACCTTCTAGTCTCAATGAGCACGATGAGCCCTCTGAAGATGAGGGTGTCAGATTTTTAAAGTTTTAATTAGATTATAGTTCCTGTCTTCTCTCCTAGTGGGCAGCACTTCCTGGCCTCTTTGCTCCTTTCCTTAGTTCCTTTTACCTCCACAGGGCTCAGCACCTTCCGGGGGCCCACCCCTCTTCTCTACCCCTCTCACCACGTGCTCACTTAGGAATCAGCTGTTATTATTTTTTGTTTATCTTAACGCTTTGTTTTTGTTTTTATTGTATTCAGTTCAATCCCTTGTTTTTTGATAAGATTTTTTTGTTTATTTTAACTTAATTCAAACGTAACTTTAACTTATAACATTTAACTTTATTTCTTTCAATTTTTATTCTAAAGAATCTATGTTACGAAGTTTTTTATTTTATGTAAAGTTAATTTATTTGATTAAACTAGTTTCTAAAAACTTGAATGACAATTGTTTTGTTTTTGTGATGTGTTTTCTATGAACATTTTTTGGTGACCCCGACGTGATCGGCCAATTTAGCGCCGAAACAAATCAATACACTTGCAAGTATAATTGCAATTACTTAATTTAATTTTATGCTTCTGAACGTAAGTTTCATGTTACACTTGAAGACTATTTTAGTTCCTGCATGCATAACTTTTGTCAATGCAATTCTGTTAGGAATGAAGTACTGACGTTTTGTGTTGAGCTAATTAACAAGAGTTGATGCTTCACTGGTAGTGAGTTGAAGGCGCTGTACCATTACTTATCCAATCTGCCTGCCAGTTCCTGTCAATTATTTACTCTCTACTGTTTGCAGTGGGCTCCATACCCCACTCCTACACATCTCTATTCTTGTACTTAGCAGCATAATTGTGGACTACATACTCCGCTTTTTGCTCGTATCTTATCTACTCAAAGTACAGGCTGGCTGGCACACTCTATCTTATCCAACTCAATTATTTTAATCTCTTACAACCGGTGTTCCTTCGTTCTTACCTACCAATACTGCTGTATCTCTTTACACTTTATCACCATATTTTATCCGTTTCTTTAATTATCTTGTCTAACATTAATTTTGCATTGTGCAATATAAATAATTATAATTTTGAGTTTATTTTAGTTTTGGGAATAATTATTCGAGCTAAAGTTACAGTCACTCTAATACCTTACTTAGGTACGCATTATTTTCTAGTCACGTTAAATATTCAAAAAGAAAATACTATAAAGCTCCGGCTTTATTACCTGTGTTCTTTGATACTTCCTTTTACTGGTTAGCTCAAATCCGTTGTTATAATGCCTCCAAAGGTTTCTCCATTAGTTAGAACACGAAAGAACTTAGTCAAAAGAGTTGAACGTATTAAAGTTTTTATTAGTGATTTTACCGTCACTAATTATGACATAACACCTCTTCAAGTTAGGCTCAAAACATTAGAACCACGTGGAGTGAAATTTCGGAATTACAAGGTAGAATCGAGGAAAGTAAGGCATCTAATCAAGAAAACGATGATAGTGATCAGGTTAGGCAAGAATTTGAAGATCTTTATTACGAGGTACATGCAAGCGTTAAATCATGTATTCAAACAAACTCTCCGGTTACAGATGTTTCTAAATCCCACATATCTTCTCAACAACCAAATTTACCTGTTCATAAATGCAATTGTAACAAACCGAACATAAAACCAATCGACATACCAACCTTTAGTGGTAAGTATGAAGATTTTCCATCTTATTTTGCATTGTTTAAGTCTCTAGTGGACTCAACTGATTGGCCTGCTGTTCATAAATTTCACCATTTAAAGCAATCTCTATCTAAGGATGTTGTTTCTATTTTAGATTCTCTTGAACTAAATGAGGAAAACTATTACAAAAGTTTAGACCTACTAAAGGAAAGGTATGAAAACAAGACAGTAATAGTTCAAAAACATGTGGAAGCTATATTGAATCTTGATCGTATCGAACGTGAGTCAGCTAATGCATTAATTCAATTAGTAGATACTCTAAGAAAACATTTAAGAGCTTTAAAGACTTTAGGTGAGCCTACCCATAGTTGGAGCACACTTTTAGTATATATGGTAGCAAATAAGCTTGATGCAGCATCTCGTAAGGAATGGGAATCAGACGCATGTTTAAAAAGGCAGGTGCCGACAATTACTGAATTAGAAACATTCTTGCAAAATCGTGCACGCGTTCTTGAAGCCTGTCAAGGCCAAACATCTAAGTTAAAAGTTGCATCTAGTTCTGAGCGTTCAACCAATCGAAAAGTTGTTTTATCAACAACATCGACGATCGAAGATAAATCTCGTACACCTTTTAAAACATCTTATACTAATCTTAAAACTGTTGATTCGATGAAGTGTGTCTTCTGTGCTCAAATGCATCCGTCTTGGAAGTGTGAAGATCTCATAAAATTACCTGTGAAAGAGCGAATTGAGCTAGTTACGAAGCAAAACCTCTGTAAAAACTGTTTCCGCCCATTTCATTCTACCCAGCAATGCAAATCTCTTTGGTCGTGCAGGAAATGCAATTTACGCCATCACACTGTTCTATGCATTTCTGATCAACAGTCTGATGTTCAAGCCAATCTAACAGATGGGAACCGAAATAAGGACTCAAAGGTAACATGTTCGTCTATTGTGGGTTCTACTTATGATTTGAGGTTTTCTACTTCGCAGGTGCTTCTTGGGACAGCTGTAGTTAGCATCGTTGGTTCGGATGGCAAGTCTTACCCTTGCCGAATATTACTCGATTCTTGTTCACAACCCAACTTCATAGCGGATAATCTCTGCCATGCGCTGGGACTTCAACGCTACAAATGCAAAACATCTATCTCGGGTATTGACAGTATTTCTACTAACGTTACACATGGAACAAGCGCCATCATTAAATCTCAACATTCAAACTATTCTATACAATTACCGTTTTTGATACTTCCTCGTATTGTGGAAGAAATTCCCCAATTTCCGGTGAACTGTTCTGACTGGAAAATTCCGGAGCAAGTAAACTTGGCGGATCCAACTTTCAACACTTCTAGAACCATCGATGCCATTATTGGAGCTCAAATATTTTTTAAGATTTTAAGATCTGAGAAAATATCATTAGGACCAAACCTTCCAGACTTACAACAAACAGAGCTTGGTTGGATAGTGTCTGGAGTTTACGAAGACGTGAACCAGAATTCCGCTGGAACCAGACAGTTTTGCAATGCTTCATTAAATTCCAATAACACTATTGAAAATCTTATAAACAAATTCTGGACCATCGAAGAAAGCTTGGACGACACTCCCAATTTCTCGGTGCAAGAACAAATTTGTATTAATCATTTTAATGAAAATGTTGTGAGGTTAGCGAACGGACGTTTTCAGGTAAGACTGCCCTTCAAACAAAGTCCATCCGTACTCGGTGATTCGCGAGAAAATGCCCGCTTGAGGTTTCTAAAATTAGAGAAACGTTTTAGGCATAATCCAAACTTAAAAAAGGAATATACTTCAATTTTCAATGATTATTCTGAAAAAAATATTATGAAAGAGATTGATGTAGAGGACAGCAACGAACCTTGTTACTACATGCCACACCACCCTGTCATAAAAGAAACTAGCACCACTACAAAAGTAAGAATTGTTTTTGATGCGTCATCGAAATCTACGAGTAATCTATCCCTAAATGGCATCCTCCTAACTGGACCTACAGTTCAGCGAGATTTATTCTCCATACTTTTGAGCTTCAGATTTCACAAATACGTTTTCTGTGCTGATGTTAAACAAATGTATTTACAGGTATATGTCTCTCCTGAAGACACTCGTTTTCAACGTATTCTTTGGAGAGATAGCGAGGACCAGCCTATTAAGTGTTTTCAATTAAATACAGTGACGTTTGGAGTTGCTCCAGCCCCGTACCTTGCCATAGCGTCCTTAAAAAAAATTAACTGAATATCCAGAAATTCAAGATTCTGACATCCAGAATTTAATCAATACTACTATAGAGCAAGATTTTTATGTAGATGACGTCATTACAGGAAACGATTCGCTAAAAAAGGTTATAGAGTTAAAAACAAGGCTATCAGCCCGTCTGGAATCCGCTGGGTTTCATTTACACAAATGGGTTGCTAACCATCCATCAATTGTTGCATCGGAACTATCGCCAGAAACAAATAATGACCTATTTCACTTACCTCCAGAAAACCATGATATTTCAGTGAAAACACTCGGTGTTATGTGGGAGCCAGTTAAGGATTGTTTTCATTTCAAGGTTCCTCAATTTATCGAGCGCCCTTCGGAAACGAAAAGATCTATTCTTTCTGAGGTATCCAAATTGTTTGATCCTCAAGGATTTTTAAGTCCTGTTGTAATAAAAGCAAAAATTTTAATGCAAACTTTATGGCAAAAGCAGTTGGATTGGGACCAAGAGGTCGACAATGATACTCATTTACTATGGAATCAATATAGAAAAAACCTCAAACTTTTAAACGATCTAAAGTTGCCTCGAAGAGTAATCGCAGTTGAATCTCACTACGATTTGCAACTGCACGGCTTTTGCGACTCTTCTGAGGATGCCTATGGTTGCTGCATTTATATCCGAGCCGAGAATAAGGCTCATGAAATTTCGTCGCTTCTTTTATGTGCTAAGTCTAAGGTAGCACCTCTTCGTAAACAAACATTACCGCGATTAGAACTATGCGGGGCAGTTCTTCTCGCCCGATTAGTTAACAAGGTTGTTAACAATTCGAGATCAAATTTTTCATCAATTCATTTATGGTGTGATTCGACAACTGTTTTGTCCTGGCTTCGGTCCTCATCGAGGTCCTGGAAGACTTTTGTTTCCAATCGAGTGTCAGAAATTCACCATCTTACGAATTCTTACTCTTGGCACTACGTAGCTACCTCTGAAAATCCCGCCGATTTAGTGTCGCGAGGGTGTTCAGCTGATACCTTAATGGGTAATTCTCTTTGGTGGTCAGGACCTGACTGGTTAGTATCAAAAGACTTTCCTTCAAATTATATAGAGCCATCAGAGTCTGACTTTTCAAGGAAGAAGAGAAAAATCAGCTCCTATATCCTTAGCTTTAACTACATCAAGTCCTTTATGCAATGAACTTGTCACCAAGCATCATTTTCTCGTTTAATTCGTCAGCTTACATCCTTCGATTTGTTAACAATTGTAGAAAGAATGTAACCTAAGAACACCGAAAACTATTTCTAATGATGAGTGGCTGGCAGCTCGAAACCTACTGATACGATCTGTTCAATCTAAGCACTTTGCTTCAGATTTAAAAACTTTAAACGCAGGCAATCAAGTTCCTGGATCTAGTAAACTAAAAACTTTGAATCCATTTTTAGATGAGAATGGAATCATCAGAGTAGGCGGAAGGTTGACTAATTCCAATCTTCAATACGACCAGAAACACCCCATCATACTTCCATCTCATGAAAGGTTAACCGAGCTAATATTCCGCCGGAGTCATTTGACATCTTTACATGCTGGGCCTCAATTACTCTTAGCGACTATACGCCTTCAGTTCTGGCCTCTCAAAGGGAAGATTATGGCCCGACAAACCGTGCGTCATTGTGTGACTTGTGCTAAGCAAAATCCTAAACCACTAAAACAATTAATGGGCGAGTTACCTAAAGATAGAGTAACCCCTCATAATCCGTTCGAATCGTGCGGAGTGGACTTCTGTGGACCGTTTCCTATTCTTCGTGTACAACAAAGAAAATCGTTCTTTAATTGTTACATTGCTCTTTTTATATGCTTTTCGACTAAGCTTATCCATTTAGAATTAGTTTCTAGTTTGTCGGCCGATGATTTTTTAGCAGCATTTAAACGGTTCGTTGGCAGATACGGTATACCATCAACGGTTTATTGTGATAACGCTACAAACTTTATCGGAGCTAAAAACGAGATGAAAAAACTTAAAAACGCCGTTAACAGCGAAATTTTTAATGAATATCTAAATGAAAACCAAACTGTCTTTAAATTTATCCCTCCTCGAACACCGAATTTCGGGGGCCTCTGGGAGGCTGGGGTCAAAAGTATCAAATATCACCTTAAGCGTATAATCGGCAAACAAACTTTAAATTACGAGCAATTCCTTACTTTAATTGTTGAAGTGCAATCTTGTGTCAATTCACGACCGTTGGTTTCTCTTAGTGACGATCCTAACGATCTATCTCCTCTAACTCCCAGCCATTTTCTAGTTGGCAAATCCCTTAAATCTATTCCTGAGCCATGCCTCCTTGATCAAGAGATAATCGTTTATTAAAATGGCAACGGGTACAACGTATGAAACAAGAATTTTGGCGTCAATGGTCAAATCATTATCTGTCTCAGCTACAAGAGCGTGGCAAATGGAATAAGAAGACTCCTAACGTTAAAACTGGATCTCTTGTCGTCATCAAGGAAGATTTTCGACCTCCACACAAGTGGGATACGGCTCGAATTATTGCTGTGCATCCAGGTGCTGATGGTCTCTGTCGAGTCGTTAGTGTAAGGACTGCTCATGGGACATTCAAAAGGGGCATTTCCAAAATATGCCCATTGCCAGTTGATTCAGAAATCGATCAGGATTCTCATCAATCAGACGACGAAGAATCTCAAGATTAATCTATATTATTGTTGTGGTTCAATATTCAATGTCTATTAGTAATCTTATTTTGTGTGTACTTTTTAGTATTTTTTTTGTTGTTGTTGTAGACTTAAATTGAGAAATTTGAAACCATGTTTCAAGGTGGGCGATATGTCAGATTTTTAAAGTTTTAATTAGATTATAGTTCCTGTCTTCTCTCCTAGTGGGCAGCACTTCCTGGCCTCTTTGCTCCTTTCCTTAGTTCCTTTTACCTCCACAGGGCTCAGCACCTTCCGGGGGCCCACCCCTCTTCTCTACCCCTCTCACCACGTGCTCACTTAGGAATCAGCTGTTATTATTTTTTGTTTATCTTAACGCTTTGTTTTTTGTTTTTATTGTATTCAGTTCAATCCCTTGTTTTTTGATAAGATTTTTTTGTTTATTTTAACTTAATTCAAACGTAACTTTAACTTATAACATTTAACTTTATTTCTTTCAATTTTTATTCTAAAGAATCTATGTTACGAAGTTTTTTATTTTATGTAAAGTTAATTTATTTGATTAAACTAGTTTCTAAAAACTTGAATGACAATTGTTTTGTTTTTGTGATGTGTTTTCTATGAACAGAGGGAACCTTATCTTCCCTTATCTTCAGAGGGCTCGTCGTGCTCATTGAGACTAGAAGATATTCACTGATATAACTTTATTAGTTGAGAGCTCGAGTGTTGCCCCGCCTACAGATGATGGCGTTATACCGAAACCGGTCCAGGGATATTCATATCCAACAGCAAGTATCGACGGTAGCTAATTCTTCGATTGCTTCTTCAACTTGCAGTAAATACAACTTTTTTAATTTGAATATAAGTTCTGATTATTTTAGTTTTAGGTTTGGCTACTAGCATAATCAGTATGGATTATAAACTCAAGACTAAACATATACATAAACAGTAACACGTGTATAGGTTGTTATACATTACATAACAATCTATTTATATTTACAAGTTCATTAAGTTACGAGTAACGCTGCCATATTTCTCCTTAGTTTTATAAAATCAATGATAAAACTATACTTAAAAGTGTTTTATATTATATAATATTAAAGCTTGAGAGCAGGAAGCGCGTGCACCTCATATTGAGTAAGCTGTCTTGTATTAAGTGCCATGTCCTCATTTTATTTCAAGAGGGATCCATGACGTGTCACTGAGAGTAATGATGTAACATGCTATGTAATAGCTTAAACAGAAAGCTGTGCTAAGAACGTATCTTTAGTATATAGTATACTAAGCAGCTTACTCTAGAAATCACAATTTAATTTCAATTAGAGCAATACACCTGTGATTTCACGATCAATCTCATGAGTTAAAATGTTTTTATCCAATGATACAGGTACAATCACTGGACAAATTAATAAGTACGCCTCTGATGTTTTTGTACTATGTGTTATTAGATTAAATTTTTATTGTTTTCATATCAACTATGAAGAACAATCAATGTAATAATGATGTTTTTCAAATTATGTACATTACATCATAAGTTTATAAGCAACAAAGAAGCAAACTTTCAGATTTAGTAACTGGTTACAAGTGTATAAGTTTATAAAAATGCTAAATAACGACTGTCATCATAACTTGACTAATACCTAAGCTAAAACTAACTTTTAAATTTCGAACTTGTATTTTCACAACGTTTAGTTTGTTTTGAAAACGTATTGATATAACTGATGGAATAGAATACCTCTTATAAAAGTATAATACTGAAATGGTTAGTGTGATATAGCGTGATAAATGGTGAGGGTTGTACTATGCTAAAACAGGTTGTAACATGATTATGGGCAGAAGTCAAAGTTTTTTGTGATAAAACAAACAAAGAACTCCCTAGAGAGAGCCAAACGAAAACTAGGCAAGGCCAGACGTGGACATACCTAGAAATCGACTAAATTAGAGTCATTGCCCTTTTAAGGTCTATTTCAAGGTGTTATTTTAAAATGAACTTAATTAAAGAATTTCTTTACAAACTAGAATAATTTTTTATGAAAAATAAAAATTCCAAAATGGAATTTTGTGGATTGATTGACTTCCTACTGATGCATTTGTGTTAATTTCAACTCGATCGATCAGATAACTTTTGATTTTTAACGATTTTTTAAAATTTATGATGCCTTTGAAAAATAAGTTATTGAAGTCTGAAAAATACCATCTTACAACCGCACAACTAGACCTAACGTCTGATTTTTGTATCAAGTTCCAACTTTCTAGCATATACACAGTGAAAGTTATGCGTGACACAGACACACAAATATAGTCAGATATTATGATGAAAACTATTCAGAACATCACGAAAGATGCTGAGACGGATTATTATCCTCGGTTGCGGATTTCTAGGGTAGACACAATACTTTTCCTTATACTTACGGTAGAAGGTGAGAAAAGGAAAAAATAAGAAACAGATAAAGGTAAGATAACTATGTAGTGTTCGTAATTAGCAGATAGCACAGGTGCTACACATAGCGGGCTGGTTCAGAAGTTCGAAACAGACAAATTTGTAATTTTCAATCTTGACTTTTCCAAGAGCCCAGGAAATACGTCACTTAAATGAAGAACTTTTAGTCTTTGATAGAAGAAAAGTATAAATAGCCCGCATTGTTGCCCTCTCCTATGACTTAATGACCTAGGCGTGAACCAATTAAATTAACTAATTACGTTGAGTCTTTTAACCAATTTTCATTATAATTTATAGTCCTGATGCCCAGGGGCGATTTTCTACAATTCATGAACTAGGATTGATTTACAAGACCATAGAGTTCATAGAATTGCTGGTCTAGTGTTTTATTCCGGAGCCGTATAATATGCTCATCAGATAAACTTTAAAGTACATCATTTTAAAATATTCCGTAAAAAGTTTAAAATATAAGTTGTAGTACTCAAGTTGTAGTTCTGGCCATTTTTATTTTTATCGGATCGTAAACAAATTTTGATGAGACAAATTTCTATATTATGTTTAATATTAATAATTGATTACTCCTGAGAATGGAAAGGTAATTTGTCTGTTAACCTCTAGGGATAGAAGGGTTAAAACTAGTAATATACTGCTCAGGAATAATAATGTAGACACAGTAACTCTAGCTCTTCTCTAAAATTTCGTTTATATTACATGGTAATCAATCTTTTGACATAATATACAACTATAATTTTAGGAGGTATCTAAGTTTGTCATACCTCTTTCTTCTTTAAGAACTTTATCAGATTTATATTTTAAAAACCTGAATCCTTGATTTAAAGTGATTAACAGATTATTTTATTATGATATAGATTTTTGAAAACTCAATACTTACTCAATCTTTATATTTATTTACTTTGTTAACTATAAATCCCGTATAAATATATAAACACATAAGTAACATAAATAAATAGAGGAAGAAGTGACACACTCAGCGCGGATCAAATAACTCAACGCGTTAGTTTATTTCGGCACCTCGGGTTTCCCTCGGTTGCCAAAAATGTATTTAACTGGTTACCTGCTGATAATCGTGATGCAAAGCTGACACCCTCCTGACCCAGGATAAAGCTGCCACCTGACCAAATATTGTCTTCTTTGATTCTTCCATCCTAAGCAATCCAATACAAAACAATGAAATACAACAATCCAGCCATGACATAGTTACTAAGGCTTATATAAATGAGCTACCTATTACATTAAATAAAAGTTTTGGTTTAAAGAATAGCTACAGAAGCTATCCTGATTGAAGGTTAGAGCTAGCTCTAAACAGAAGGTTTAGAGCTTTTGATAAACACAGTATTGATTTAAAAGTGTCAAAGCTCTTTATCCAATTTGGATTCATGAAGAAAACCCCTAAGGTAATTATGGATGATTAGGTTGTCATTTAATAATTCAATCTTCCAGATTACGTTGGACAGTTACAGCCCTCTACATCTACAGGCCTATCTCTCAATAAGAATAGCAGCGGCAGTAGACAGTTCTACCTCGAACGCGTCCCTTTTCTCAACCATGCAAAACGTTTTTTTAATTTGGGGCCAAAATGGGGGTGCCTAGTTAATGGAACCAAAATGATCGTTCAGGTAATGGACAGGACAATCTAGCAAGTATCGGGTGACCGCTGAGAAGGAAACGAATGCATTTACCATCTGAGGACGAGTGCAACGAGTCCGAAGAGATGCTGCAGAATAAATTTGACAAACTGTATATTCTGAGTAACAGCGAAGCGAGTCTGAAGCAGGGAGGATGAGCGTAGCGAATTCAATGTACCCGATTTTTAATTTTTTTTAATTATATTAGGGATTCATTAAGATTTAGTTTATTAAATATGATTAATTTAACCAAATTAGCGCAATTGCCTAAAACATTGCGTGTGAAGCAAAAAATTGATCATTGGGGAAAGCGGAGACGGTAATTTTTTTTCGTTAAATATTTCTCGTTTTTAACCGTTTATGATAACCCGTATTCAAAATTTTAAAATGACAAATTTAGTCATTCAAAACTGTAATACTATAATATATTGGCCTAGAAAATGGCGAAATCGGGACATTCGGTCAAATGAAGTACATAGCCAGATTGCCCTATGTATTACCTTTACGATCATCTTGGTACCATTAACTTGTCACCCCGATTTTGGCCCCAAATTAATAAAACGTTATACAAGGTAGTGAAAAGGGACGCGTTAGAGGTTTTTGCCCCTAACGCGTCCCTTTTCTCTACCTTGTATAACGTTTTATTATTTTGGGGCCAACATCGGGATGCCAAGTTACTGTTTTCTTCAGCTGCCATTGTTGCTGGTGGGTATAATGTATAGGACTGTAGATGTAGGGGCCTTGGTTAGAGGCATTATGATTTGTTAAAACAAATCATAATGCCTCTAACCAAGGCCCCTACATCTACAGTCCTATACATTATACCCACCAGCAACAATGGCAGCTGAAGAAAACAGTAATAAATTACCATGGCCGTCAAAATGTTGACTAGGAAAACGTCACAACAATTATGTTTCTCAAACTTTTATGTATTATAGCTCTATTTTTACCAAAATTGAATACTTTTCCTGAAATTCAAACTGTAAAAAATTGCGAAGGCAACGATTGTGTTCAAACACTCGAAGACTTCAAAAAACTTAAAGTCAGTCGTCAATCAAAGCGAGAATCTCTTAAAGACTGTAAGGACTGTAAGAATCTTAAATTCAGAGGATTAGAGTGGGGGAATTGCAGAGACTGCCCGGGTAGGTTAGACTTCTGTATAAAAAGATGTCAATACAATGCTTTTAGTGGATATACCAAAGATATGTGCGACTATAAATGTAAAAAGAATTTGTTGTACTATCCCTTTTTAATCTCATCTGCAACATTAACAGTTGTCTGCTCTTATCTCCTATTGATTTTGTCATTTGGCATTTTATTAATATAAAATAAAACTCTTGATTGGAATGTTCTTGTTTGTTTACTGTATTATTGTCTTGTTACGCAAATACACCTTCTTCGTTTAGCAACTTTGTCCCTAAATGACATCGATGTTTTACTTTTCCTTATTTATTCCCAAGATATATAGGAAAAGTATTACGTTTGCACTAAAAGTCAAAAACTGGAATTTTCGGGTCAAGTCATGAAAAAAATATTTTTCCCCCAGAAGGGAGAAAAAGTGAACTTTTCTCCCTATTTTTTTAAGCGAAAAGTACATCATTACACCCAATTCTAAAAAGGAGGGAAACATGAAAGTTCATGTTTCCCTCCAGGGAAACATGAACTTTCATGTTTCCCGGCTTATTTAGCCCTCCTCTAGCATCACCAGACTCTAGGCTCACCGCTCTGGCTACTCCAGCACCGCCCAACAGAGAACTATAGCAACCCCGACGTCAGTGCGCACAGACTAATTTTTTAGCCCTGACCTGAATGACTAGGAAACGTCGGTCTTCAAGAACCGAGCACTTCGTTTCTAGTCACTTACGTTATTTGTGTCTCCGTCTTTACTTTCACTGACAAAGTTTTTGGACATACGAAGAGTATATCTTTCCGACCTCTGTTTCCCCCAGCCCACAGAACCTTAACTTTTCGTGAGCTGGAAAGAACGGGAACGTGGATCAGACTTGTCTCAAATGAAACAGGAACCAACCCCGCATTTACCTATTAGAAGCCATAGAAACCACGTTAAACCTTGGCTGGGTTGACCGGCCTTGAATACCAAGGCCTTCCGAGTGTACGGTACAAGGGATTACCTTATATTGAGGTCCTCCTCCGGCTGAATTTGAACCTTCGACCTCTAGGTCGAAAGGCGAGCGCTCTACCACTGAGCTACCAGAGGGTTTGTGTGCTCCTGGTCGATTTTTGTACCATGTTCGATTAAACAATAATTTCTTGTTTGAAAGATAGCGTGTTTATTGTGCAACACGTCTCAAGACTCACTTCGCTCGTCCTTAGATAGTAAATACATTGATTTCATTCCAAGCAGTCACCCATCCAGGAACTGACTTGGTTCGATGCTACTTACCTTATTATTGCAGATTTATGAATATTTTTATGTTAGCACAACTTGACCTAAAGGTTGATTTTTGTACCAATTTCAACTCTCTGGCATAAACACACTGAAAGTTACGATGATTACATCCATACACACTCCCATACACATACAGACATACTTTTTGAAACCCACACAGCAGGTTTTACAAACACCTGAAACGCATACTTTGGCTGAAACCTCGGTTTCGGATTTTTCGCAAAAACAATTCTTTTTCTATACACTTATAAGAATTTCTATACAGATAAAGAAAAGTCAAAAATCAGACATCAAAAATAATCCAAGAGGCTTATGGCCACTTGCCACTACGAAGTGTTGGGGCTGGGGACCCCTTCGTTCACCCGCTGCTTCGCGGCCATATGGAGTTGTTTTCCTACATCAGTTTGTCATAATTACTAATATATACTAGTAATATGACAAACTTAAGTTTGTCATATTAAACTGCATCCAATAAGTTTAATTTAAGTCCAGTGTTTCAAAATAGGCCTTTTATTTTTCTACAATAGTTGGTCTTTTCTTCAAGAGTTAATCATTACAGACTTTCAATCTTTGATGCCAGGACTTTCAGTCTCTGGCGAGGTGAGTCTTCGCGCCACTCGACAGTAAGGGTCTGTTCTAAACTTACTTGAGGGATCCTTTCACCCTCCATGCTCGGTGATTCATTTTTTAGCTTAAGTTTCCATTGTCCTAAACACCTCCGTTTTCAAGCGCTTATTGTTAAAGCTGATTACCGTATATTGTCTTATTCTTCACTTTCTGCGTGTTAATGTCCTATTTGTATCTCTATATAATACATATTATATATATATATATATATATATATATATTATATATATATATATATATTATATATATATAATATATATATTTATTTATTTATTTATTTATTTATTTATTTATTTATTTATTTTTATTTATTTATATAATATATAACCCCCCCCCCCCCGAAAACATTATGAGCTGCTAAGAACTGTCATCCTAAGAATCCGAAGGGTTCTTGTTTAAAGACTTTCGGGGTGCGCTATGTGGATTAAGATTTTTTGACAGAAAAATACAAAATTTAAAATTCTTTTTTGACAGTCTCGCCAAAATGTTACTAAAAATGCTTCAGTTTTTAACTGTAATTGCTGTTATAATATGTGTATCTGAGAGTGAAGATCTAAAAGCATATGATACTAATAACACTGGTATACTGTCTCATACAAGATCGAAAAGAGAATCAGCTGCAGACTGCAAAAATAAATGTGAGCATGACTCTGCCATTGAAAATTGTATAGCAGACTGTAAGATTAGACAGGCGAGATGTTACAGACAGTGTTTGAAAGAATCAAACGTCGGTGAGGACTGCTTGGAAAGCTGTGTAAATGATTTGATCTCTCACAATAAGATGTCCGTAAATGGCTCCTCTTCAGTGCCGTTATCTCTCGTATACATATCGGTAGTCATAATAAATCTACTTTGTAGTTAGCTATAAATAAATTTGTTGCTTATGGTTACTTTAAAGCTTGTGAATAATTATTTATCGTTTTTTATTATTAATTTAAAACGTGATAGGTCAACGCTAAATGCAACTTATCCTCAAAGAATATTATAAAGAAAGATGGCTCTGGGATTTATTACTTCGGACAAAGTTAGTTCCGTTGTCACTTAACAGTAGCGCTAGTATGTAATTAATTTGGTACTTTCCTCATGCCAGCAAACTACATCTAGCACTAAACTAATTAATCTATTTGTTTTATACATTGCAAACTGATACTTTTGTCGATGAAATGGAATAAAGAACAAGATGATTTCATAATATTAACTTAGAAAAGTGGGAAGAATGCTATGGTAAGGAGAATTTGTTCCAGGGCTGCCACTAGATGCCAGCACCGACATCGCCCCCAACTTCTGTTTGACTGTCTCGTATATCCTTATCTGACGATCTCGTATATACTCGTCTGACGATCTCGTATATCCTCGTCTGACGATCTCGTATATCCTCGTCTGACGATCTCGTATATCCTTGTCTGACGATCTCGTATATCCTCGTCTGTCCATGGGTATACCTCCCAACATTCTAAACCTATTATTCCTTGCTTATCCCTAACAATTTTTTATTGGCTTAAAATTAACTTTTAAAAAATGTTAAATACGTTTTGTTAAAACTTTTTTAACTTTTCGAATACTTTTTCTGTCGCTTTTGAGTCCCTTAATTCAAAAATGCACACTATTGTATGGCACTATGGCACTATTGTAAATAGTAACTATAGACCGCTAAAATACGGTAACTTATTCCCACCCTCATGCAGCTGCTTGTAACCAACATTGAATAAACAAAAATTTGCCCATGTATTAGCAACATGTGTCTATCTGTAAGAATCAATTTTTGCTTTAGATGGCTGTTTCATATAGGATTTCAAGCAAGGCAAAATCGTTAAAATTTTAGATTCAAATATTTTGTCGGGAAAAATGTAAAGACAATTAAGCGTACTTAAAACATAAATAACGATTTATGTTTTAAGGGAGCTTAATTGAATGAAACGATCTATCCGATCCAGAGATAATGCGACCACTCTAAGTTGACCAAAATGTAAAAAAAAACGAAAAAGCTAACTGTTGTAAGAAGGAATAAATTAAATCAAGACGGTGCTTTTTCTAGATTAAGAATTTAGTAAATCCAGTTATTAGAATCAAAAACCCGAAACGACTAGCTAGAATAACCAGAAAATTTTAAAAACAGTTAAAAGTAAACTTAAAACATCTTTTTAGTTTAAAAGTTTGTAATAGATTAGACTTTAAGTATAAACAATGAGCCTTTCAACTTCACGTGATATGGTAGCTGAACGGCTGAGGTACTAGACTTTGAATTATCAGTTCCGTGTTCAAGCCTTAGAGAGAACTTTATTGTTTTAATTTAAAGTTTAGTTCGGTTTGGTGAATTTTAAAAAAATAAGTATACTAAATTTTGTTTCAAAACAGCAAGAATATCTACGGTTTTTGTTAGATCATAAAAGTTAAGCTGTATCGAGTCAAGTCAGTGCTTAGATGGGTAACCGCTGGGAATAAAACGAATTTACAACCGATTTAAAAGCTTAAAAATTTGCAGATTAAATTTAGCGATGTTTATATTCTGAGGACGAGCGAAGCAAGTGAGAAGTTGTGAGGATGAGCATAGCGGATCCGATGTGATGAGGAAAAGTTAAATTGATTTAAATCAGCCCTAAAGTATATTTTCAATTCTGTACTAGTGTAATCAAAATAATTCTCATGGAGAGGATACTTCTGCACCAGAGAGCCTACTAGGGCTTCTTTCCTTGTTAAAAACAAAATCTTCGAGTTTTCCAGTTAAAAACAAAGCTGAAACCAAATAATGAAAAGTGGTTCGGAATTTTCGCTTCTATAAATGTTTTTCAGTGGGTTGCATAATACTACAAAATTGACTTATAAAACGATATTGAAGTTGTAAATGATATGATTATTTAAATGATTATAAAGTTGGTCATAGTATACATTAATAATAACAAAATTAAGTAAACAATTTACATTATTTGCTATAGAAATAATAAAATTACAGTAAATTAAATAAACGCCAAGGTAAAAGATTAGATATTTAAGGTATACAGTTTTCAATTTAATTTTAAAAATATATAGGAAACGGAGCTTTTCTCTAGCTTGCAGATGAGAGCTCTGACCATAACCTTAAGGGTGTAATTTATTAATTTAATTAATCTTGTTACTAAATTTGTATAATATTTTATGCATGTACTGTACATAATGTGTAATATAACTATTAAAGTACATAATGTAACACCAGTTATATCTCGAATTTTACCTTAATTTGTATGCAAGTGAGGCTATAATTTATGTCGTTATTAACAAGTGTTTGTTAATTTTAAATGGAGCTTGGTCTTAATTTTACATTCTCATCTCTCCCTGATTTATCATGTTATAACATATTAATAATTGAGGCTTTTTTAGCGAGTTTCGAAGAAAAAATGAGCTTTAGGGTCATAGAGGGGGGAGTGGGAGGAGGTGGACTTTTTGGAAGAGGTGACACACTGATCAAGAATATACATGTATGTACAAGATTTTTGTATCCTAGACGTTTCTATGGGACTCGATAACTTTTGAACGCTTCCTCGGATCGAAATGAAACTTGGTACGAAAATCAACCATGTTAATTTCCCTAACCTTGTCCCAAACTCTATTGTTTATGTACTATGTGTGACGTCATTAACCTACAAAAATGACCCCACAAAAAATTTCAAAAAAAAACACAAATCTTAATATAGTGTTACGATTGGGCTGATATTTAATTACACATATACTACTGTGTATGGTTCCCAAAAGTACGAAGTTTCATTTTATTATCAGCATTAGTTCTGGTTTTATTAATTGACATATATATGTCAAACAAAACAATGTCATTAATTATTGACACAATGTAAATAAATTAAGTTTTATCTCTACGGCTAAAATCAGATGACAGCGTGGAAAAATAATACCACCATTTCAAATCGGACCAACCTCAACACTATTTTCCCACGCAATCAACTAATTTTAACCAAGTGTTAAACTATAATACATTTGAAAATTGGCTCATAACGTGGCAGTATGCCACTTATATAAACCACTAATATGACGAAAGTACAACAACCTTGAGGCCGTTTCGCGGCCAACGCCGCGGAGCGACTAAGAGGTCCAAGATTTTTTATCCTCTTGTTTTGATTATAAGCCAAGCGTTTACAGTTTAAGTACACATTATTTAACTGTTGACTTACGAAAATGTATCATCTATAAGAATAGTTGAGAAATTATGGCTAAGAAACTATAATTTCTCATTAAATTATTCTTGTTCACAATCACAAGTTAAATCTAGGTTAAGTCTGAGTTACGACAACGGCTCTGATAATTTAGATAATGTATAAGTTACCTCTATTTATACTTTTCGTAACTTTGTAGGTGCTTTATTCTTAAAAGAAAACTTGATTCATAATTCATTATAGTATTAAACAAGACACAATCATGTATTTTACTTCGGTAATGAAGTAAAATACAACTGTGTAATTCATTTCTGCCCTTTTCTATCATATGATAAATGATACACCAAAAGTTGTAAAATATATTTGTACACATACAAATGAAAAAAAAATTAAAACGAGTTAGGAGGTCCAAAGTCTTAAGAATAACAGGTTTCTCTTAAATGAGTTATTAACTTGTTCTAGAATTGCCATATTTCATCTACTTTTTTTAAATTTTATTTTGTTTTACTATTATTTAACTTTTTAAAAGCGTATACCAGTCATTCATTTTGACATAACTAAAGTTGATCATGGGATGACTCATCACAAATTTGTGGGTCTTATTAGTTACTAGAATGATGTCAAATTTCAAAACAGTCCAATCATTTTTTCAATCATCATTGCCAGTTAATAAAGTCATAACAAATTTTTGGATTACCGGATTAATGCCACCCTATGACTTTAATAATAATGTCATTCTGAGAAGGATCGAAGCGAGGTCGAAGTTCCAAATTCGTAGTCGTTGATGATTCAGGTGAAATTTTGGTTTCGGATTTTCTGCCAAACACAATACGTTTTCAATATATCTACGGTATATATGAGGTAAATACGCCAATGTCAAATAACTAACAGAGATAACGTAAAGATTGCACCAGTGAACTTTTGAAGCATTTTTAAGAGGAATAGGTCCATGATAATTATTAAAGAACATTGACTAAATAAAATTATAAATGTAAAATATAGGTTTGTTCAACGTTTTTCAGCCAGTAGACATATAATTTACTACAGGTGACATCTCTATTGAGAGGCTCTCGACCAAAACGCTCAATTCAATATATTAAGCGGCTCAATTCAATACATCAAACGGCTCTCTTTAATCCAATTACTGTCTCCCCAGAGTTCAATAGGTTAATGATTATTTTGATGGATATAAGTTTCAGACAGGTTAAATTTAAATATATTTTAGGATATATTTATACATAAAGCCCTAAATTAATAATACCATATTTTAATTATTTTTTTTTAATTTCGTTTTAGTCTTTTAATGTTATAACCTAACTAATTTATATCCTAGGAGTCTATAATTTTTCTTCAACGTATTATTTTAAATCTATTTTAGGGCTAGGTCCTAAAACTCTAATACAGAGGAACAAAATCTATACAGAGGAAACCAGCAAAGTTAAAAAAATATTTTGTTATTCGATTGTGCTATACTTACATTATTAAAGACATTTGCTCTGAAAAATGCAACGGGAATATTGTTCAAAATAAAATCAACTTAGTACGAACTTTACTCATTGCGTTTTTAAATAGAAACTAAATCAAAATCCATTGAAATTTCATATTAAGTTATCAAGCAATTAAAATATAGGGCAATCTGGACAACAGCATTAATTTAAGAGCTCATCTAATACAATAATTTTGAGGGTACTTCATTATTTACAAATGATTATGAAATATCATGTCTAAATAAGATTAGGCATGTATGGGATTTGTTATCCGATACAATAGCAGTTTATATGTTGATAATATCAGATCAAGCCGTCTCATATATATCTAGTTCACCAGCAATTAATTAAATTTATTATCTCACGAGCTATTTCCCGTAAATTTTTAATTACAAAGATAAATAAAATATCGATTTTTTACAATTTGATTTTTCTAAAATTACTCTACTTACTAATTTACGAATTATTAAAATTAAATAATTGGAACTATTAAAAGAAGTAAGATATTAAAATAATAGAAGTGAGTGAGTAAGTAAAGAAGAAAAAGTAGTAAGAATTAAAATAAGATAAAATAAAAGATAAAGTAAAGATTTGTACTATAAGGCGGGGGGGAGTATCATGTGTTTCTCTTACACTCTATTTACCGCTATTTTGAGGGACCAGCTCTAGCAGTCTGTCAATGGTAGAAGAAAAGGAAAGTTAGCAATATTGCCGTAAAGGGTTATTATCAGGGGTGCCGGACTAAAATAGGCAGGGTCAGAGACTATAGAGAACGCTTCTGATTATTTTTAAGTTTTTCATTCAAGTAATTTATTAATTTAATTGATTCAATCAGGTAAAAATGAAATAGGAAGCTTCCTATTTGTTAAAGTTTGGCTAAAGTTTACACGTGGTAGAAGATAGATTTTGGCATTTAATGCAGCCTGTAGTTTAATTACATCGGCAAGATGCGCACATGTGATTAAATGTAATTACCTTATAAAATCGACTAAATAAATTAAATGAAATTTACACTTATCTGCCATCAGTAGCGTTCTCTGGAAGTTTTAAAAAGGTTTCTATTTACTAGTTTCTGAATTTTCGAAATACAGAACATACAACGGCGAACCGTTTTTGTGAAAAATACATACAGAAAACAATCATTTTATAATAATAATAAATGTACATACTCTTTTATAATAAATGTAGCTGTCATAACCAACAATTGCCATGATATTAATAAATTTAAATATAAAAATATAATCAGTAATTTTTGGAAAGCTATTGGGGTTAGTTCATGAGTTGTCCGCACCGGTCCGCCGCAGCGCTATTTTTAGTAGCTTGCGATAATCGAATCCAAACTTTTCCTCATTTAAGTTAACCCCCTGTCTTGAGGGACCGGTGCTATTGACCCCCTGGTCAACACGTCAGCGTGTTGAACACGACTGTCGCCAGCGGTGAGTGACAAAAATAGTTATTTATGCCATAAGGCTGAGAAGTGTGTCTTTATGTCACGGCAATTAGATTTACCGACGATCGAAGCGAGTCGGGAAAAATTGCCAAGACATAAAGACATTCTCAGCCGGATGGCATACACTATTTTTTTTGAGGTAGCACTCATTAAATAAACTGCGCTATATAATTGAAAAAAAACGTCCAATTAACTCCATATTATCGTCGTCATTGAATTCATCCATAGCTTCACACTTTTACTCAAAAATGTAAAAGCTTTACAAATAAACACACAAAAATTGACAATTAGAACAACTTTTAAAAACGAAAAAAATTAGTCTACGAACAAAAACAGAAACAAAATGAACGTTTTTAAAGAAACCTCATAAAGCTTTTACACAGATTGTTTTATGAACACGCTACATTACAGTAATGGCGGCAATATATGAATTACTTTTACGTCCTAGGAGTTTTTTTACATTCATTATTGTCCTCGGAGGTGAAAAGTACTAAATAACCTCCTATAACAATAATGATTGGCTTCTCATCCTAAAAACGGTCCAATAAAGTGCTCAATTACGTACTACCTCAAAAAAAGAATTTGTTATGTTGAATCACTTTTGTACATTTCGACGTTTATTTTTTCCTTAAAAAATAATTTATTTCATCTAGTTTTCGTAGTTTAAATTACTAGGCAATCAATATTATTTATTACAGCTTTAGAGAATAGAATAACAAGTGATCCCACTCCCATAAAATACACTAGTATTTTATGCGCACTTGCGCATTTGAAAAAAAAAACAATTAATCGAGCTTTACTCAATATTTGTAAAAAAAAGCTGGCCGACTGTAAAATGACAGGATGCAAAATATTTTGTAAACAAATGTGAAGTGTAATTAAGTAAATAATCTTACACGATAATTAAAAACACAGGTAAACAAGGAATATAAAACAATATTACCTTCATCATGACAGGCTACAAGATATTTTCAGAACCTCACCCAATTACGACAGTCACTAAAGTAGCCCTAGCCATAGAGATATATACTAGAGGGAGCATAGCCTATCTTAATACATTGAGAGGCCTGAAACATTTTTAGTGGGTCTCTCAGGGGCTCTGTGTAACCTCATTGAAACCTCCTCCAAGAGGGAGTTGAGGTTATAATTAATAAATTGTTTTGGGCTTCCCGCATATTGTTTGTGTTGTGATATGTATTTTAAACATTCTACTATATAATTTACTGTTTTTTTTTGTTCTGTTTACTTGATGATAATGATAATAGAATGTGGTCAGGTTACTTTTTCGATGTTTCAAAATTCAACCAATAGGGCCCCTCTAGTAATATAGCTCTATGGCCCTAGCTGCCAAACTTATCTTCGTTTGACATTTTTCGATATACCGCAAGCCCGAAATACATTATAGTACGACACACGGCTAAAATCAATTGACAGCACGCCAAAAACCTGTGAGGGAAAGAATTCTATTGGTTCAGACCGGCCCCCCTCTTTCCCCTCCACCTCATGCCAACCTCGGTATAAAAAAATACCTTTTTCGTAAATAAAATCATAAAAAGGCAACACTGGTTGTAAATATTTGTAACCTCGCGTCGCTTTTATTTCCCTCATTGTGCATATTTATCTGTTCGAGTTCGTTTCGTTCCATTCCAATCTGTTTAATTCATCCAATTATTGCGAAGTTGTAATATGATCTGAGTGCCTATATTTGACGCATGGACATTGACGTATTCTTCAAGCATTTCTTGCTATTTGAGTACAGCGCAGGTTCTGTGCTCTGTCAACCAAAAGACAGCATTTTTTTTTGAAAATGCCATATCTTTCAATAGATGACAGTCTTGACTTTTTTAAGTCTTGAATGCATATTGTGTCATATTATTTTTATAATATAAAACAATACGCATTCAATTATACAAACATGACACAAAAAAGCAGCTTGTTTTAGAAAAAAGTAATTATAGCTGACAATTTATTTAAATAGTCAAACTTTTATCACAGAACTATTATGATCCATTGCATTACGTAATTAACAACTTTAACTCCACTTAATTCATACTTCCCGAACAAATTTAAAGCAACACTTAGTTGGTAAATTTATAAGATACAACAATATTCCTTCTTAAAAAGTAAATAAATAATTTTTAAAAATAAAAAAATACTATATCAAATAAAAACAAATAATTAAATTCAAAACATAACCTGACTTTCAGTGTTGCCAGGGTAGGGAATTTTTTTGTTACATAAAAGAAGGGATTTTTTTTATTAAAAAAAGAGGATTGAAAGCATTGAAATTTTGGCGGGCTGTCAATTGATTTTAGCCGTGTGTCGTATTATAGTAAGATCACTTGTGTTCTATTCCACTATAATTACAGCGTATTTTTAACAATAATTGACAAAGCATAATTAAGACTAACTTATTTTTGTATAATAAGCTATAGCGTTTTATTAATCAATGTTTATTTAAACTGATTTCAAAATTATCAATTAATATAAAAGTTTTATTGAACTGTTGTTATACTGAATGCACTTCTGTTGAGGGTTCAAGCTATAACTTCCAACTGCCAATCAACTTTCAATTTCTATGGTAACCCAGTTCACAATGAATTGTTTAAAATGTAAAAAACAAAAACAACTTGAGATTTTAACATAATAAGTGAGCCTCAAATATAAAATAAAGTATAAAATTTCTTTTTGAGTTCTTGAGCAGTTAATAATAAAGTGGGATTATCGGGCGAATTTTACTCGTTAGTTCATCATTTAGTCACCTAGCGCTACAATCGTTTCCCTTATTAACCAGGGACTGGTTACTCTTTACTCCAAAATCTTTACGTAGGTTATATGATGGGTATTTATCGAGGATGTTGAATAAAGGGGATGACGCATTAAGGAACATTTCTGACCCCATGGAAGTTGTATGAGATAGAGAAATAGGAGCAAACTTACCTTCCCTTAGGTTATAATTAAAAAAGGCGGCAAACGCAGGTTATGTAGCTAAGTTGTTATACAATTCTTGGTTGTCGAGTTTGCTTCTCAACTTTCTTCAGTGCTTTCGTTATTGTTACATTTGGTGCTTGTCAAGTCATTTGTGCTTATATTTTACATTTTGGACTCTAGGCAGCCACTTTAGTGAGAGTAATTGAAGCTTTACCGTTTACTTTTCGTAGAGAGTAAGTTAAATGTGTTAATATTTTGTCTTTTTTTAACCTAGTTTTGCTAGTTTTCAAGATTCAATTTTGGTTGTAATGTTCTTAATTTTCTTTAATGTTGTTAATTTGAAGTAATATTGACAAAAAACAGTTAAAAAGTATGAACTTTTTCAATTTGTTTTTGACCATCGCAAGCAAAACAATGGGAAACCCATTAAGAGTTAAGTTTGCCTCTAAATTTTAAGACCTGCGCTGTTATAAGAATCATAAGCATGCGCAGTTCGTACCAAGCATGTGCAGTTGGTTTTTGACGTGTGTTTCGTGTTGCATTCTTCTCTATGTTTTGATTTTCGATGGGGTCACTTTGTAGAATGGCAATTCGACATAGTGCGTTATCCCCTTTATTCAACATCCTTGGTATTTATAATGTTATTGTGGCTACAGCTGCTTTTGTTTACATTTGTATGACATTCATAATTCTATTGACCGCTGAAACGGAGAAAAGGTTACGAGTACAAAAAGATTATACAGTTGCTTAATACTACAGTTAATTTTATACTAAGACAAAATGCCAATACGTAGAAGATCGTTAGAAAGGGACGAAAAAGGTTAGCAAAACACACGTAAGCCATTATTATTGACTTTAAGCATAGTATAGCTCATGGTATTGTTAAAGCAATTGAAGAATTAGCTTCTGTCGATACTTGGTTTTGGATATGAATATCCCTGAAAGATTTCGGCTAAACGCCATCATCAGCAGGGGAGGAGCAACAATCGTGCTCTCGACTAATAAAGTTACATCAGTGAATAACTGCTAGTCTTATTCAGCATGCACAAGCACATAAGGATCGTTAGTGTATTTTCAAAGTATATTCGAAGTGTAGTAGCAGGTTGAAGGTCACTCCTAGTTTGAATAGTTCTCTCAAAATAGAATTAAAATCTTTGGATGGCTCAGCGATTCCGACATACGACCATTTGAATGGGTCTTTTGGGTTGAATCTCTATGTTCTCGGATTTTTCTCTAAATCTTATCTTACACCGATTTTTGGAACATTTTATTACATTTTTACAACATTTTTTTTTTATTAAACCATCGAGGGTTATTGGCGTTAGTTTGAGATATTTTTAAAACATGGAGAAAATGAGTCTCCTCTTTCAATTTTTAATCATAGTTAGTTTTCAGTTAGTAAACTTGTTCCTATTGTGTCATAGAAATTTCTTGATTTATTATTTTCTTTTCTAGATACAGTGGGAACAGTATCAGAATTACAGTACCAAGAAAATAATCCAGACTCAGACAATGTCGATTTTCTTACGGTTCTCATGTTCTTGTTTGTATTTTCTTCTGCTATTGTCTCTCTTTATGTAGGAACATACATATTCCTAACTATAATTTACTATATGTATTTTATCATAGATAGGCTATGGAAATATGATTATCCTAGTAACGACTTGGACCATTAGAAGCTTTGAAGCCATGTATGATTTGTATGACGTTAGTGCATTTAAATGGTATCAGGGAAACTCGCCGGAACAAAATAGAATACATCCTGATCAGCTAAGAAGAAAAGAATTGTATTTTATCATAAGACAATCAGATTTTTGAAGAATCAGAGATTTACTAGATAATACATCGAGTCATTTATCATGGAGACCATATCGCCAATTAATTTCATTTTGTATCATAGCCTATTAAAATATGTATATAATTATAGACTCGTTCTTAAAAGTAACATCTAATTTTTAAGAAAATGGATTATTTAAAAAAATGTCTATATTTCACGTTATATCGTTAATGTGCGATCGGGGGGGGGGGAGATATTATCCTGCCTTGCGTCTTATATTACTTAAACGAAAATTGAAACCTTCATGATCTGCTTCTGTTTAACGAATTGTTATAATTTTAAATTAAATAAAAAAATATTATAAACATTAATCTTACGTTTCCGGAACAGGGGACTATGATACAGTGTTTCTACGTGTTTTTGGAGATATCGCAACACGTAGAAACACTAATGTATTTCTTAAATATCGTTCCAATTGGAAATCAAATGATGCACTCGCTGACGTTTGCTCAATTGCTAGTAATTCGTTGCAACAGAAAAATTACTTTCTCAGGTCCAAAGACGTACTGCATTATAAATCTGGTGATTTGTCTGTTCTGAGAAAGAACCGAGTCTGAAGTAAGGATAAGTGTAGTGAATCCGATATGGTAAAGAGAAGTGCCGAGGTACCCCGTGAACGATTTGTTTCAGTAGTGTAGAGAGTCAAGTAGGATTACATTGTATTAGGTTGCATTACTAGATTGCACAGACTTATAGTTAAATCATTGGTGCACCATCGTCAACATTGACATTCGGTTATTTACTTAAATTACTTGATGGAGTGAAAGACTTTTTAAAATATTATTTATTTTAATGTTATGTATATGTACATATATTTCTTTACTCAATAATATTTTGCTTCATAAATGAAACTCTTATCATTTGGTAAATATCAAATAACTCCTGGCGAAAAATAGTATTTTTTTAAAAAATTAAGGATAAATTACCTGTTTTGGTGTAATTGGAGTATTTGTTAATTATTGGTTTGTTACTTGGTGGAAACTAAAGTAAAACTAATGCTAAGTAAATGTATTGTTTAGGCTCCCAGCCCCCTGGGCCGTCGTACTAAGAGACGCCCCTCCAGAACATGAGTTTGTCGCCCCCGCAACGTCGTGTGGAATGGAAAAATGTCGCCCCCTGTGTTTTCGTCAAGTTTCACGCACGCTCTCAAGCCCCCTCCCTCGAAATTCTAGGCTTTCATTACTCAAGAGGAACAAGCCACTAAACTGTTGCTCTACTCTGACAAATTAACACTTTAAATTAAGCCATTATATTAAGTGCGTTGAGAGGTTAACTTTCTAATAAAGTATAAACATATAAATTGTAAATATTGTTGCTCTACGAATAAGTCTTTAAGTGCGAAAAATAATTAAGTATACAATACATTAATTTTAATTATTAAACAAGCTGCCAATTATGAGACAAGACTTTCCTGCCAATAGGCTTAAAAATATACTAGAAAAAAGGTACGGGGTGCTTCGCAACTTTGCCTCATCACATCGGACTCGTTGCTCCCATCCTCAGAAAATACAATTCGCCAAATTTATACTGCAAAATGTCTTCGGACTCGCTTCGCTTGTCCTCAGATAGTAAATGCATCCGTTTCATTCTCAGCGGACACCCATACACTACTAACCTTGCTCAATGCTACTTGAGTTTTATGATAAACAAAAATTATAGATATTCTCGTTGTATTAAAACAAAACTTTGAGTACTTATTTATTAGGTAAAGGTAAAGGTATATATTTATACTAAATTTCAACTCAATTAAATTATTTTCTAATTTTTAAAACGTATTTTCTGATTTTTTTAAAAAGTACACAAGTCATTTGATAAAAATTGAACTAATGCTGATAATGAGATGAACCTAAGCGCACATGTTAGTCTTATACATGGCTACATGCGTGTCAAATTTCAATCAGATCGCATAATTTTTCCGCGTTTCATGATTTTCAAAATTTTCGCGAGTCATCATTGTAGGTTAATGACGTCATAATAAAATTATTTTCCGAATTGCACAACTACAGGGGCAGACTGATATTTGTACAGAATTTAACTCTCTAGCATAAATACACTGGGAGCTACGATGATAACAGACACACACACACTCTTAGACAGACAACTTTGCGAAAACCACTCAGGAGGCATTCAAAAGGCCTAAAACGGATAATTCCGGTGACATCCCGCTTTCACATTGTTTTTTTTGCAAACACAATACTTTTCCTATGTACCTACGGTATAAATGAGGAAAAGTAAAATGATTATTTTTATGAAAAATCAACAATAAAAGAAGTTTTTTTCAATCTTCAGTAAACTTTTTCTTATCTCATATTTGTTTTATCTCTCCAACACAAAAAATCAAAAATTGGTTTTTAACCAAAAATTATTTTCAAGGTTAACTCTGGGCTGTAAATACTTTAAAAGCTATTAAAGATTTTATGTTTTATGGATTAAAGTCCACTTAACAAAAAAATATATTAAATTCGACCTTTTATATATATAATATATATATATATATATATATATATATATATATATATATATATATATATATATATATATATATATATATATATATATTTAGCGGTCCTGATTTAGTTTTTAGCTTGGCTTTCAGGTAAAAACCAACAAATATAGATACAATTAGTAAATAAATTATTACGTTGCTAATGTTATTGATATGTTATTATTGATTTAGTAACGTTACAGAGTGACGTCTCTAAATTAACTAATTTAGTAACATTACAGTGTGACGTCTGAATTAACGAATTTAGTAACGTTAAAGTGATGTCTCTAAATTAACTAATTTAGTAACGTTACAGTGTGACGTCTCTAAATTAACTAATTCAGTAACATTACAGTGTGACGTCTCTAAATTAACTAATTTAGTTTTAATTTATTGAATTACTTGGCAGTAAGCTTGTTATTGAACATAGCTAAAAGCTATGTGATGAAAAAGTCAATTAATAATTGTGACAGTTCAAAGAAAAATTTAATTTATCATGAACAAATGCCTTTTAACCTTTTCTCCGGATGTATAAATGAGGAGTAGGTAGAATTCAATTTTTTGAGAGTTGTGTTAGATTATGTTCTTCCGAAGCAGCGAAAACTGTTAAAAGAAACATATTTTCGAAATTAATTTAAAATTACCACTTTCCGACCACAAATTTAAGAACCAAGATTATGAATATCCATTCCATTCACTCGAAAATACGTTGTAAACAACTTCACGCCTTCCAACATACTAGACATCTCTAGTCTTTCCTCTGATAACTAAATTATTTTTCAAATAATAATAATATAAAAGTATTTATAGTTTCTGGAAAAAGAGGATGAAAAAGATTCATTAATCACTCATCAAAGAAGAAAGTCATTGAAAAATTCTATTTTTTACAGAATACAGAAAACAAATTAAAATGTCAGTTAATTCTTTCCAATTCGTTAAGAATATGCAATATTCTTAAAAGAATTAAAAATATTAATTTTTAAAGATTATTGTTTTGTACAAACTATACCTGCAGTACTGGGAGATTTTGGTTTTAAATTTATAGACTGTCATACATACAATCTGGTTGGGGACATCGCATATTTTTGGCCGTTCAAATTGTTATTGTTTACTTAGCATGCGATATTTTGAAAGAACTTCTTATGTTAAGGTTTCTTAGATCTATTTCTTTACGTTATTTCTTCTAAATATATTAGCTAGAAGCTTTGATATCGCTTTATATAAACAAATATAAGTCAATCAATAATTGAGACAGGGCGACAAAAATAGTTATATAATATTAAAATTATAATATATTAATTATATAATTAATATTATTATATTAATATTATATAATATATATAATAATATAATTATATATTAATATATAATATATATAGTAATATATTATATATATTATATATATAATATTATATAATATATATATATATATATATAATATATATATAATATATATAATTACAAAGGTAAAAGGAAATACTAAAAGTATAACATAACAATCTTTTATAATAATAATAACTTACAGGAGATGAAGCGAAGAGATTTAGAGGGGTTTTGAGAATTTTCGACATATGTCTTCTTCGGTCAGGTTAGGTTGGGAAGTCCCGAGTGACTCCCCAGTAAGTTATTATTATATAAAAGATTGTTTTATATATATATATATATATATATATATATATATATATATATATATATATTTGCTAACCATATATGTGCTATTTTTATGATATATTTTTGGAATTAAAAGCCAAACGGAATCGATTTCCCTTTTCCTTCTTCTTCTATTTTGGGTGACCGCTGAGAATGATACGGCATTTACCTTCTAATACGGCGAAGCAAATTTAAAGTCATGTTGCAGTATAAAATTGGCGAACTGAGGACGAGCGAAGCGAGTCCGAAGCAGGGACTCATCATCGGATGATCGCAGTGAATCCGATGTAATGAGGAAAAGTTTCGAGGTACCCCGTACCTTTTTTTACAATGTAAACAAACTAAAAATTATCACTTTAACGGGAAATAAGGAAGATGCGTGTTTGCCAAATTAGCACTTGCAAAGTTTTTTTAGAGTCGTCCAATTATTTTTAATTAATTTTTAAAATTTACTGTTGTTGGGGCGTGTTGTTTATTGCAAAACCGCATCACACCACAGCGGATTTATTTAGAAACATTTCGTGGTTATCATTTGTTGCTTAACGTACCTTTAATTTTTAGACTCCTAGCTGCTTTATTCTATTGCAAAACCAATTCACAGTTATTATGGTAAACTCAAGTTCTGGCGGGAAATCACTCTTATCACATGTGATAACAATAATTTATGTGTTATCGATGTATTTCACCTTTTTAATTATAATATTTTAACAATATTATATTTATATTAGTGCTATTTTAAATAAATAAGGATTAGTGGTAATTTTGTGTTTTAAAATGTTTTTTGCACATAATAAACTATCAGTGATAAATCTTCAAGTGCTTTGTTTACCCTACTTTTCGTTTAGTTTATAAAATTATAACATTGATTTTGAGGAAATAGTTATTCTTTAATTAATATGTACTAACTTTATTAAAAAAAGGCATCATAGAGCTTTTATTTTAGTGATCTCAACGCCGAATATTGCTCGAAATCGGATTTACTCGTCTCAACTGTAAGATGATGAATGTACGTACTTAATTTGAACAAAAATGATTTAAAACTAGCGATTATTCACGTGATTTTTTACAAAAGATAGTGCTGACTAGTAAAATAATAACTGTTTAACCCAATTCTAAGCAATAATATAATAGTTTGAACGAAACTTAAGGTAAACAACAATAAAATAAAACTTTATTTTTTACAGATATCCGAACGGCTTTGCCTAAAACATTTTAGATTCAGGTTTGTATGATAATTGTGAGCATTGCAGGCTTAAAAATAACTCGCAATATAATGAAAACGGGTATAACTAAAAATGGGTTTTTGAACATTTGGTACCTTTAGCATTGACTTTGAGATTTGAAATGAACCAATCAACTCAACAACCCAAGTAACGTAATAGCTTTTTGCCGCTAATTTTACTTTTTTATTTACTATTTTTTTAATTGGTTATAAAAATTTGTACAATTAATACTTTCATTTTTTTCTTTGAAATACATTTTTTCTTACCTCGATTAACCAAAAAAAAAACATAGGTTAAAATTGATGCATCTTCCTCATTGATCTGTATGCTCTACCAAAACTCGATGGCAAATCCATCAAACGTTATGATTTTTGGATTCATATCCATGAGCATAAGCTTTCATACAATGACTACATCATTGTAGTCAACTACGGAACAAGTTATTATCAAACATTATAGCTTTCAGTTTATTATAGCCACAGAGCACTAGCCTGGAAAATTTTTCTTCATCCAATAGAAAGAAGACAAACTGATCTATAAATCTTTCCTCTTCCATTTTCTTCTAATACCAATGGAAAAAAGGCCCCTAGGAATGAAAAAGAAAAAGTTTGCCGAAAAGTTTCACAAAGATGTCAAATGTTTTATTAAATACAATAGTTTTCCTATGAGGTTTTAATTCATGTTATTTTATTTTGGACAAATTTTCTTTTTTATTCCCAGGGGACTTTTTTTTATTAATGTTAGAAGAAAATCATAAGGTTTGATCGATTTGCCGTTAAGTTATGGTACATAGTGCATACAGATCAATTTCCCGATAAAGTGACAATTTTTAGTTTGTTTACTTAGTAAAAAAATGTTTAACTGTTCATGTTTAACTTGAAATCCTTTGTTAATAGTTTGAAATAGAAAGAAAACCAATAGAAACTTATTTTTAGACAATTTACTTAGCTTCAAACTTTTTAATTAAAAAGATTTTTTATATTTTGTATTCCTACCAAGATATTAACGAAAACATAAAAAGCGGGACTCGTTTTGGTCCACTACGATCGCACCTGTGATGCAAAGTTAGGGGAATTTTAACTGTTTAAAAATTTGTAAAAAAAAACCCGTTCGTTAAATAGACTATCCGTATTGTGTACATAAATAATTTTTTGAGATGTCAAAATGTCATTAATTTAATTTAGAATTTATTTGACTGAAAAAAATATTTAAAAGTTATTATGATACAGATTCAGTTTAGTTATTAACTAATAGTTGTTTTTCTATTTTTTTTTTCTTATATTTTTTGATCGGATGATATTTGGAAGCTAATAATAAGTAAAACATATTCAACTGGTAAGTTTGGTTCAGTAAATTAATAATTATGTTCCTCTTTAGAAGGAAGAAATAATGCGTAAGGCCTATAATATAGCACACAGCTAAAGTCAGTTGACGGAGTGGGGAAATAGTGCCAGGTAGCCAATGGGGTTAGTCCTGGATGATAATCCGCGCCCAAAATTTTATACCGGACCAACCTCATTGGTTTCTTAACACTATTTCCCTACGCTGACAACTGATTTTAGTCGCGTGGTATACTACAAGTAAGATTTATGGGGCAAAAAATCTTTAATTATCAGATTTTTTACACTTTTAGCGAATCTCCAGCTTGAATAAAAATAAATAAACTTCACTCACGCATTTTTAGACTTCATTTATCAACTCTTATTTTACGCTATAGAATGAAATAACATTTAAAAGTTTTTAATTAATTTTAGCAGAGTGAGTTCTACACCAGTAAAAAATGGCAGTATCAGACAGTATTGTTGAAAGAAAAGATTTAAAAGTTATTCTAGCGCCACCATGGGGCATTAACTATGAAATGAAAGCTAAGAAAACCGATAAGCAGCTTTCATACTTTCATAATGAGAGACAGCATAATCAAGCAGGTGACAAGAAAGAGTTTGCGCTGTCTCAGTCTATCTATGAACAGAGATGTCCTCCAGGCCACCAAGAACAATCGAACAAACCTGAATTGATTCAAAATGATGAATCATGTAGAGAACTAGCAGGTGGTGATTGTGTTGGCAACAACCAAGATAAAGATGATGGTAATTTTATATTTATGCATAATAGCCAAGTAAGAGCCAGACGCAAAAAACTTGGCTGTTGGGACACAAAGAGTCAACCCACTAGATTGACTTATTTTGGATCATTGATAAAGAATCAAGTGAATCTACAATTCAGATCAAGGAATTTGGGACACTTAAAGTGAAATCCGGTATTACTGACTTTCCAAATATATTAGTCATAGAAAATGCTTTGTTTACTGAAGGTTATATATATATATATATATATATATATATATAATATATATATATATATATATATATATATATATTATATATCCTTGATCAGTGAGTCCCCCACGTTTGAAAACCCCCACCTCACTCCTCTTAACTACTCCCTCTATGCCCCCAACCTCATAAGCTCGTTATTTTGGAAATTAGCTGAAAAAACAAGGACAATAAAGTCCATTTTCCGGACTTATATTTTTTAAAAGTCCCAGAACCAAAATTCTTATATCTGAAATATAATACCTGGTTTCTATAACTGGGAAGCTAGAATAAATTAATCTAGTCAGTTAAACCTATGAGGCTCGACAGTCTCGTTTCATGCGTCTGTTAAGCTGAATTTCACTACAGAAAACTATTATAAAATTGAGATTACTACAAGAAATTTATTATTTTATTTATTTAAATACATGAGATTACTTTCTAATAACAATATACAATAACAAATTAAAAACGAGTACAATGATAAATTAAAAAACATAATTACATAAAACTCACGTAAAATAAACAACCACAATTATTAAAGAGGATGAAACACCAAGTCATCTAATAAAAATTGATTTATAGAATAATATGATTTCTGAAGCAGCATACATTTAAGCGTTTTCTTAAAAGTTTTGAGAGGTAGTTCAATTATGGATTCAGGTAATTTATTAAAGCAAGTAGTATAGCTATGATTTGAGATCATAAAAGATCGTGATGAAATTGAAAAAAAAATAGGCCTTGTGATATTTCCCTGCTATAGAAATGAAAAATAAACATTTTTACTTTTCCTCATTTATACCGTAGATATAAAATGAGGAAAAGATTGTGAAAAGACAATAGGAAAATAATTGTGTTTGCACCTAAACTTATAGAACAAGATTTGACACGAGGATGAGTGTTGCGGAACTGATAGTAAAGTGAGGTGGGAGTACCTCGATAGCAAGTCTTGTATCTTAATATTTTATCAAAAGTCCGGTACACAGGTACCAGTTTTTTTAATGATGCATTTTATACAAAAAAATTAGCTGAATTAATAATATTTGAAAATTACATATCTTAAAAGATCTAATAATAGCAATGTAATAAATTAGACAATTTACTCTAAATCTTTCAGGTTAATTATATCAAACAATAGTACTAATATGTAATTGGCATATATATCCAATATTTTTTATATAAAGCATATATATAAAGCTTTTTTGGATGTTTTGAGCTTATTTAATTTGTATCTTAAAAAATCCACAAATGAGTATTTAGATGGATGTCAACAAGCTGATAAAATTTGTAAGGTGATTCATTTTGAGGGTTTTTATGAATGAAACTTTTTTTTTACCTGTCAGGTTATAGTCTGGTTATATAGTCTGGAATTGACGTCATTGCAGGAATAAATAGTAAATTTTCAATGTTGACCGCCTTTACCGATTCCTGCAATGACGTCACATATTATTCATGAAAAATGTAGGTTATAACCTAGGTTATAAACTGTTTAAGTATCTATAGTCTCTAATTATAACCTCCGAGTGTGTTTGGTTTGTTTACAACGAATTGAATCACCTTATAAATTTCTATAGTACGACACGGCTAAAATCAATTGACAGCGCGGAAAAATACTGTCGAAGAACCAATAAGGTTGGCCTGATTTGAAATTGAGGGAGTGGTTTAACATCCAGGACTCTCCCTCGCATTATTGTCCCACGCTGTCTTGTCAACTGACTTTAACCGTGTGTCGTATTATTACATCTTGAGATGTAACATGTATGTCAAACCGCATGTTTAAATTGATTGATTAATCACAAACATTTGAAAAAATTAATATCTTTTTGTATATGTGTAAATTTATGAATCCTACGAATAAATTATTTGATAAAATCAGCCTGATGGGCTTGGTCTCAGCTTTATAATTGATCCAATAGTTGCAATACTCAAGTAAGCTCTAATACTTTCGCCACAATTGGCGATTACCTGGGGGTAAAATGACTGATAATGATAAATTACGAAAGCCGACCAATAATATGTAGACTTTATTGGAAATTGCATATGTAGGGCCTCTTTCTCATTACCGTTTTTCTTTAGTACACAACGGACGTTTTTTTCAATAGACAACGGAAATAGTAATTAAACTTTATGTTGAAAGTTATTCTTTTGAAAATGATTGTACAAAAATATTTGGACTTATTTGTGACAACATATCTTAGGACAACAAGGAGGTGGTGTCACAAAAATTGTCTTGTCGTCAAATATTACAAGAATATCTTCATCAATTTAAAATGATACGTTTATGTTTTATTCTAAAATTGTTAAATATTGAAACTCAGGGTTAAGTTTAAATTGCTTCAAAATATTGATTGGAAGTAAAGTTCTGTTTAAATCCTAATAGATATCAGGCTTCATTGATCACCTGTCGATATTAATAAACTACACCAACTGTGACATTGCTATCGCGCTGAAGTGCATTCCATCCATCTGTCATAGTTCTATACTCGATAATTTCATCCAACTGTTATAGATCTATACTCGATAAGTTCAGCCTTCTGTTATAGATCTATACACGATGATTGCATCCAACTGTTATAGTTCTACACTCGATGATTGCATCCAACTGTTATAGTTCTATACTCGATTTCATCCATCTGTTAGTTTATACTAGATGATGCATCCAACTGCTATAGTTCTATACTCGATGATTGCATCCAACTGTTATAGTTCTATACTCGACGATTTCATCCATCTGTTATAGTTCTATACTAGATGATTGCATCCAACTGTTATAGTTCTATACTCGATGATTGCATCCAATGTTATATAGTTCTATACTCGACGATTCATCCATCTTTATAGTTCTATATCGTCATCTGTTATAGTTCTATACTCGATGAATTCATCCAGCTGTTATAGTTCTATACTTGATGATTTCATCCATCTGTTTAGTTCTATATGTGAGTTCTATACTCGATGAATTTATCCAGCTGTTATAGTTCTATACTCGATGAATTTATCCAGCTGTTATAGTTTTATACTTGATGATTTCCTCCATAAAATAATAAAAATATTTTGTTTTTATGAATATTTTAGCAGTTACGGTAATAGATAGTAACGAATTAGCTACAAGAGATGACGTTAGTGTACACAACGAACATGCTGAGACAAAAGGCGCAGTTTATGTAACACAAGCGCCTTACTGCACAGCTTCTGACATTACACCTGAAAGAAAGAATAAAGAATCAAATCTTCTAGAAAATCTCAGGCCTAAGCTAACGGGACCGGAGAAGTACGCTACTTCAAATTCTGCGTATGGTTATCTTCAGGACAACTCAGCTGATAGTAACCAGTCTTATAGGAGATCGTCGACGTTTTCGAGATTGTACGGTGATAAACAATACGGCAAAAAATAAAACTTCTTTTAAAATTTAAGAGTGTTATCGTAATTTCAGAGTGTCAATAATATATTTATTATTATAAATATATATAGATATATATATATATATATATATATATATATATATATATATATATATATATATATATATATATATATATATATATATATATATATAATATATATATATATAATATATATATAATAAATATATAATATAGATATATATATATAGAGACCACAGATAATAAAATCCTTATAAATCATTTATCCATTTAATGGAAAATATTATTTTGAAAACATGTATCCTAGCAGCCAAGGGTGTCTGTAGTCAACCTGAACTTGCCTCAGTCAGGAAGGCTGGTTTTGTAGACGAGTCACGACTTCGAACGCTTTCTCGGATCAAAATAAAACTTGATATTTTTCGTACAAAAATCAACCTTGTTAATGTCCTGCCCTATTGTTTATGAAATATGTGTAACGTAACTGACCCACAATAATGACCCCAATAGTGTCGATCCTCGGAACACGACACAAATCCGTTTCAGAGGTCCCTAATGACGAAAACAAACGTTTTGCAAAACTTTATATATATACGAGTATATATACTTTCTTGTAAACACTATCTTTCGAACGGATTTATATTTTTTTAATCAAACTTGGTACAAAAATTAACATCCGAGAGGAAATGAACCCTATTAAAAACCAGGTTTTTTGACGTAATTTACCTGCTTTGCTGAGTCAGCAAAATTTTCAAAAATCAGCAAAATTCAGAATTAATATTTTTTGCCGAATTAAATATTATTTAATTATATTAATTATTAATAATATAATATTAATAATATAAATATATTTATAAATAAATATAATAATATTATTATATATATATAAATATATATATATAATATAATATTATAATTATATATAATAAATATAATATATATATATATATAATATATATATATATATATATATATATATATATATATATATATATATTATATATATATATATTAATTATATTTAATAATATAATAAATATTAATTAATATTATTAATTAAATAATATATTTTTTTCGAATTAAATATTAATAAATTAATATTTATTTGTTTTTTGAGACGCTGACTCAAAAAAAA
The DNA here is from genome assembly GCA_018340805.1 of Microvelia longipes. Taxonomy (NCBI): domain Eukaryota; kingdom Metazoa; phylum Arthropoda; class Insecta; order Hemiptera; family Veliidae; genus Microvelia; species Microvelia longipes. Next base: position 62,781,068 of record JACMZG010001908.1, on the reverse strand, counting down.
CTGGTCCGAAGTCAATACGATCACTCTAAATGACCAAAAAGTTGAAAGAACCATTGTAAATTACCGGAAACCAAAATTTAGGTCGATAAAAAAAATTCGAGTAGGGTGTCATTTTCCATGTTTTTTGGTTTTTATGATTTGTTATTAATTTTTTTCGTAGTAAAACATCAAGATATTAGAAATGTATAAGGTGATTCAGTTCGATGTAAACAAACCAAACACATTCGTAATTCGTAGGTTATAACCAGGGGGGGTTAACTTAAATGAGGAAAAGTTTGGATTCGAATATCGCAAGCTACTAAAAATAGCGCTGCGGCGGACCAGTGCGGACAACTTATGAACTAACCCCAATAGCTTTCCAAAAATGACTGATTATATTTTTATATTTAAATTTATGAATACCATGACAATTCTTGGTTATGACAGCTACATTTATTATTATTAAAAAATTGATTGTTTCTGTATGTATTTTTCACAAAACGGTTCGCCGTGCATGTTCTGTACTTCCAAAATTCAGAAACTAAAAGTAAATAAAACCTTTTTAAAACTTCCAGAGAACGCTAATGATGGCAGATAAGTATATTTCATTTAATTAATTTATTGATTTAGTCGATTTTATCAGGTAATTACATTTTATCACATGTGCGCATCTCGCCGATGTAATTAAAATACAGGCTACATTAAATGCCAAAATCTATCTTTTAGCACGTGTAAAACTTAAGCCACTATTTCATTATTACCTGATTGAATCAATTAAATTAATAAATTACTTAAATGAAAAACTTAAAAATGATCACAAGTGTTCTGTGTAAGATTAAAGTGGTAGGGTTAGTTAGAAGTATAACTATACAAAGTATAAAAATTAAATTTCAAACTGACTGTGTGCTTAAAGCGGGAAATTAAGACACGCCCACTCAATTGAAAGGTAGGTCCGCCGTAGCGCTAGCGTCGACCGGAATCCAAATTTTCCTACCATTGAGTCGACAGTCTTACTGTTTAAGTATCTATAGTCTCTGGTTATAACATAACTTTTTTATGAATGACGTGAGACGTCATTACAAGAATCTGTATTCCCTATTTATTCCTGCAATGACGTCAATTCGGGAGTATAACTCTAACATAAAAAAATATTTCATTCATAAAAACCCTCCAATCACCTTATAAATTCTATTAGCTTGGTAGAACGTCATGATTTTAACAGATTGAGTCAAACTTTTTCATACAATTTTAAGTGACGTACCAATAAATGTATATGTTTTACAATAATTTACAAACTAAAAGTTGAATAGCCATAAAATTTTCACTACAAATTTATTGTGTGTTTGTTATCTGACGATATGTCAAACGTGGAAAAGTACGAAGAAAATAAATAGTAATTATGCGGTTAAATTTTTAAATTTATTAATTAATATTTTCAAAATGGCGACCAATATCAAAATTAAATTTTATTGATCGATTGACCAATATATTGTGACATATGTGTGTAAACTTTCAGTCAAAACCATTTTTAGGGATTTTTTTTTAAAAAAATAAATAAATAACTCAGAAAAATAGGTTATTGATGTCTGAAAAAAATATCTCTTTCGGGCAACATAACTAGACCTAAAATCTGATTTTCGAGCCAAGTTTCAACTCATTAGTATAAACACAACGAAAGTTATGCGTGACACACACACACATACACACACAGTATGATAAATACCACTCAGAACGTCACCAAAGTGTCTAAATCGCAATTTGTGATGAAACCTTGATTTCAAATTGTTAGGGTGAACACACTAATAAATAAGGATAAAACCTTATTTATTTAAATTATACAAACAATCTTTTTGGATCAACTAATAGTCACTTAAGAACAACTAAATAGTCAATTAAAGAAAATAACAATTATTGAAAGAGAGAAATCTACAAGCATTAAATAGAGAAAAAGCAGTTGTGTATTTTCATTATATTTACGAATGGAAAGTTGCAACCAAACTTTAATGTTCGTAGTAAAATAAATCATTTATAAATATGATAATGACGTCATATGAATGACGCATCCTCCCCACACATCCTTTGTAATCAAATACAACAAACAAAAAATCTATTTGAACATAGCATTAACGCGGAGTTTCCTGTTTCCGTCTCCCGCCACACCTGCGCACTACCATCTCTAATTCAAGGTCTTCTATTAGGCATTTTAGAATTCATAAAGTTGTTTTAAACTAAATAAAATCAATATTTTAAATATTTTATTAAATAAATAATCAAATAAACGCATTATACGTACTCAAAAAGTAAGCAAGTTATAACATTTCAAAATATAGCCCATTTCGGGTACGTTATTTACGTCAATAAAGATATAATAGACCACTCTATATTTATTGACATCTACTTTCTATACATTTCTTTAAATACGGTCATAGAGATAAGCATTGTTGGAGAATCTTCAAGCAATATTAAAACTGTAGCTTACAGAACTGTTGGCAACATTGAAATTTTCTTGTTATCAAATATCAGATGTCTTTTAAAAGTTTGTGATTGAAATATTTTATTGAGTTTTCTTTTGTTAGCTTTTCTTTAGATTTTCCGGCTTTGTGTTTTTTAAAATGTGAAAGAAGTTGGCGATATTTTTGTGTTACTTGTTAAAATTGTTTTCTGTGTTATATTATTATTAAATATTTGTTATTAATGTCATGGCCTTTAGTGGTTTCGTCGAGTTTTTTCAAAAAGGAAAAGTAAGTTATAATTTATCTTTGTATATTTTTATTAGTTTTAGTTAAGTTTTTAAGTCGCTTTAATAGTCTGAAAATACTTCTGTCTCTAAAATAATTGAAGTATGTAGTACTTTTAGGCAGATTAAGTTGTATGGCATTTGAGTCCACAACTGTAATTGATACTATCTGATAAAGTTAAAATATATGGTCTTATTTACTCTGACATTTATTTTACAAATTCTACTGCCCTTAAACTTCTGACAGCTTTAATTTTGCTATTCTACTAATAGAACCGATTTTGAGTGTAAGAGTTGCAATTAAAGTGATGTAAAAATGCATACCATAGGGGTGGGGGTGCGGGATACAGTGCTTCAACTTCTTGGTTTGAGGTGGTCCTAAAAAACAGGGGCTAGTTGATTCAACTACCGCACCGAGCACTAGTTTTCACCTTGTACAACTGTTATCAATATTGTTATCAGTTTTAAATCGAGACGTCTATAAACTAGAATGTTAACAAGACAAATTTTCTGAACATTTTTAGATGTTTATAAGATTATTTGTTTAGAAAATAAGATAAATTTAGCATTTTTTTCTATTAAAAGAACAAATAAAAAGCAATAAACATGCAAATTAATTTCCCATTTTTGCACGTCATAGTTATCATGATATCAGGTCTAGTTAAAAATAACACAGCGTTTATATTTTTATAACATTTTATGAAAATTATACATTTAAAATAAATAAGATTTTTAACATTGTTAAAGATCCCTTTAAATAATTTAAATCCTGAAAATAAAGAACTAATTATTTTATATATGCCGTACTAGGTGAACCCACCTGCCTCTAGTGGAGGAACGGTGAACTTAAAGCAGGCCCATCTAAAACAGCTTATTCCAGGGGAGTTGGACCACTGTTGTCCCGCGCCCCCACCCCTACTGTATTTCTACAACCCTTTAGTTGCAATTTTATGCTTTAAATGTTTTGTTCAAATAGAGCTCAATTATCAGCCATCTAGAGTAAATCTACTACTCATTTAAATCTGTTGCCCTGTTTTCTTTGATGTGAGCTTTAAATATTATGTAAGTAAAAGATTCACTGCATCATCTATGGGTTGCTGGTTAACTGTTATTAGTCATTTGAAGGAGACAGTTAAAACACAGGGAAGTCTACTCGCTCTTTTGGATAACAGCTTTGAGTGATATATCAGGTTCCCCAATCTGAGTGATTGCTTTTAGCCGCTCCTTAGCTGCTGTCAAAACTATTTAGCTTAGGTCTAATGGTTACAAGGTGAATTACCCCCCTCTAATGATGAAATTAGCCATTACTATTGATTTTACTAATTCCTTATAAGATTAATGTCACTTTTTGTAAAGATAGGTTTGTTTTAAACTTATTTACAAATATGGTGTGTATAAAATTGGAAATTGGAACTGATACTAATAATAATTTTTGACTTAGTTCTTTTGTTTACCCTATATCAGAAATATTTTCCCTATATTTATAGTAAAATATGTGAACTTAGTTTTAGATGGATCAAATATTTTTTTGATATATAGTGAATTTTTTTAATGAGTCAAAGTTTTTGAGAACCTCATAGAGTAATTTTTCTATATTTTTTTTTTGCTTCAAAGTAAGGTATTTATAATTTTAGAATAGTCTGCAAAATATTATAAGGAAAAATTGATATTTTAGAAGAAATAGGAAAAAGTATTATTTCATAAATGATCTGCTGGCTGGAAAAATGCCCTTAGAGCTTAGTGTGTCTCATAAAAACCTTCATTTGCCCATTCCTAATCTTCCTATCTTTAACTGCTTGTTTCTACAATTTAAAAATGAGTAAAACATTTTGATGCAGCCTATATCACTTTTTAACATGAAAAATGCAAAGAAGTACGTTTTGTCACCATGTATTATCAACCATCCAACATAAAATAACTAGGGGCTGCAACTATCAGCTCCCTTTCTTTAAAACAGATATAAAAAGCCTCTGATATTGTGTTTAGACACCAATTAGACAGAGCCAGGAAAAGAAAACATATAAGGCCATCTCATTCTCTCCATTACTAACTATTTGTATTTCTGAAGACAGTAAAATAAGACAAAAACAAAATTTAATTGCACTTATCCTAATTAATGATCATTATAAATAATACAAAAAAGATATCCAAAAATATTCCTCTTACAAAACAAAAATATTAAAAAGTCTCCAAAAATAACTTTACTATTTTTAATTATTATTATTTTTATTTTATACCTTTTTATTAAATTTTAATATTAACCTCATATTTTTTTAGATATTGCATTATTATATATTCCACTTATTGTGATTGAAAATATTGTTCTAATATTTACTAATTTCAAATTTTATTGAACTAAATATGATTTTATAGATTAAAAATGGATATTACAATAATTAGCTACTGTCAATACTTACAACAGTAATTATCGACGGTACCTAATTTTTTGAACAATTTTTTACAGTTATTTTTTTATCATTTTTAGACATTCAGACCAAATAAAAGGTTTTCTCCGGGTACTCTGAGGTATTCATTGCATAAACAAGCTCAAGCATCTCTAAACTCTGGTATCAATTTGAGATCTGTTGTACAGCTACCTGAGGGAGAGGAACTCAATGACTGGATTGCTGTTCATGGTCAGTATCCATGCGTAATTACCTTTAAATACAACAATATAATTATAAATATGAACAATCCAGTTTTGATTGTTTTAACAACTTTGCAAAATTACTGTTAAGGCTGATCAATATACGTATGTATGTATATTGATGCACTGAATCAAATAAAACTGGTTTGGAGTCTATGCGATAATTTTAAATGAATAAATAGTTAAAAATGGTATTAAATTACTGGTAAGCTTGAAATGCAGTCGGTAATCAACATATATCAAGTAGGGTGTCATATTCAATGTTTTTGAGGCTCTGAATGGAATAAAACTGGTCCTGAGTACATTCGAACACTTAAAGTACTCAAGGACAGGGTTCCATTCTTTGAAATGCTTGTTTTCTTGCTCAACAATCTATTTCTTATACTAGTAGAATGAGCGTGAATGGAGTCCATCATAATTATATACGTACAATTACAATTATTATTATTAATTATTAGTAATAATACATTATTACAATTATATACGTACATATTTTATCTCCTATGTATTTTATTCATTATGCTTTATTTATGTTTATATTTATTTATTTAGTTTTATTTATTGTATTTTTTTTTTTTTTTTTCTTTATTTATTCTATTGTAACTTGTTTGTTAGGTTTTGTAATGGCCTCTAGTTAGGTTGAAAGCGCTTTGCCAATAAAGTTTTGTTTTGTGGAGAGACTTCCTTTCTTTTATTATTTAATCTATTTCTTGGTATGTTTTTAGTATATACTTCATAATCTGAGCAGTCGCATGACACCTTGTCATGAGTGTGAATATTGGTGTTCAGTGCTGATTTCGGAATGATGATAGTTTTGTTTAACCAATAGGATATAAATGTGCTCATTTTCTTTGTAAAACTGAAAAAATTGAATAACAATTTGTCACGCTAGTGCTCAGATTATGAAGCATATACCAGAAACTTGAGCTAGAAGGCACCATTTTCAAAGAAAATTGCCGGCTTGCGGACCTCCATGTCAGAATGTTTTGGTTCACAATATCTCTCAAACAAATCATTAGTTTGCTATGAAAGTTACAATAATTAAGCCTGTGTAAGTCCAGATCTTTTTTATCGTTTTTGAAAATTATTTGATGTTTTATTTACTATGTTTGCAAAGGGTGAAACCTTTGTTATACAGGAATCATAATTATCCAAATTTAGGAAAGAATGCAATCTTGGCACGAATATGGTGATTTATATGATGAACAAATTTGTGCAAATTTATCAATTTAGCTGCTATAACAGATGTTGTTGCAAAATACTTTTCTCATTGTTAAAACATCATAAAATTAAACAAGTCATTTAATTTAGCCAAAATTTAGCATGTTTGTGCTTTTACATATAATAAATTAACTGATTTTTTTATCTAACAATTTTGATGTTAATCAATCATTATAGACCAAGAGCCCAGGGGAGTTTTGTTAATAAAAAGTTTAATGGCTGGAACTAGTCTCAATTTTTCGTAAATACCTTCCTGAACAAGGATCTGCAATTCTACCGACTCGTATCGGATGGGCGTCCCAGGCAGAACGCACTTTACAGGTCAAATTTACCACCCAAGTTAATAAAAAGTGTAATGGCTGGAACTAGTCTCAATTTTTCGTAAATACCTTCCTGAACAAGGATCTGCAATTCTGCCGACTCGTATCGGATGGGTGTCCCAGGCAGAACGCACTTTAGGGGTCAGAGGTTCGGCCTGGGACACCCATCCGATACGAGTCGGCAGAATTGCAGATCCTTGTTCAGGAAGGTATGTACGAAAAATTGAAACCGGTTCCAGCCATTACACTTTTTATTAACAAAACACCCCTGGACTTTTGGTCTATTAATTTAAAACAAATTTGTTCATTTTTGACTGAATGAAAATTTCTGATTCTTCAATAAGTTGCGAAAGTGTGATGTCACAAAAGTCATCTGTCTGTATGTGTGTGTGTGTGTGTGTCTGTTATAATCGTAGCTCCTAAGATGATGCTCTTTAGTATACGTAATAATGCTAGAGAGTTGAAACTATGTCCAAAAATCAGTCTATTGCTGTAGTTGTGCTATGCAGAAAATATTTTTTTTTAAATCTCCCAAGTTGTTTTACTAAGATTTTCCGAGTTGTCTATTTTATTTTTGTAATAAGTTTGCTTAGCTATTTTTAATAATTTCTTGTATTTCTTTTTTTCCTTTTTGAAAGATTTCCATTCGACACTATTTTTGTTATTTTTACCTAAGTCATATAAATGTTGTACCTGTAGTCTTAGTTGATCTTCTTTTTCTGTAAACCAAGGATTTTGGCTTTTTTTGTTTTTTGTTCTTTTTATTTTCATTTCTGTAAAGGCTTGGTCATAGCATTCTTATATTACAAATCTTATATTATTAATAATTAATTAATGAATAGTTAATTCTTTATTTTATTATAATTATTATTATATTATTAATTACAAGTTAATATTAGCAAATTAGTTATTAATATATATTTATTTTATTCAAAACTGTTTTTTTTTTTCATTGTTTCAGTTTTAGAAATTAAAATTCTTCTATCTTGTATTTCCCTTATATAAACTGTTTTGATATTGTAGTTAGTAGAGGACATAATTATTTAATAATAGCATAAAAATATCTGCCTGTCTCACTATTACATAAGTGATGATTATATCTCATTTAGTCTAGAATAGAGGCTACATTTTCTAAAATTAAAATGTGATAAAAATTTCTTTTTTAAATTTTTTTAAAAAAAGTTTATTCATTTGTTAATAATTTACAAAAACGATCTGACCCTGTTAATTTTTAAATAAAGGATTTATAAGTAATTATGGTACTGATTTTTTTAATGTTATTTTTTTGTTATTGCAGTCGTAGATTTCTTCAATAGGATAAATTTAATCTATGGCACAATATCAGACTACTGCACTGAAGAATCATGCCCCACTATGTCAGGAGGGCCTAAATTTGAGTACCTTTGGTTTGATGGTGTGAAATACAAGAAAGCTACGCCTCTACCAGCACCCCTGTATATATCTCATCTAATGGATTGGATAGAAACACAGATCAATAACGAAACTTTATTCCCTGTTTCAACAGGTGGGTAACTGTAGGAGCATGGCTGTTATAATTCATTTCATAATTAGTTTAAGTGTAAAAATGTTTGAAGAATATATATATATATATATATATATATATATATTATATATATATATATATATATATATATATATATATAATATATAATATATATATATATATATATATATATATATATAATATATATAATATATATATATATATATATATATATATATTATATATATATAATTTCAAAATTTTGAGATATTTATAGGCCTTACATCCTCAGTGTCTAAGATAAGTTTTTAGACTAAGAACTAATGGCTACTAATGTTAAAGACATTAGCAGAGAGGTCAAATAAAAATCTCAATATTCAATGATTGCTGCTCGGCTTGTCTGCTCTGTTGAAAATTTCTAGGCCCTTGGGTTGCTTGTTTTATTTGGATCCTTAATCTATTACATTAACAATATCTTATTGTCACCTTATAAAAGCCTAGTTAAGTAGTAGTGTTGGAAACAGTTACATTACCAAAAGGTGTTTCCCTTTTATGAAGTATTCTGTCAAATCAAAATGTTTAAATGAACTTGAACTAAGCAACTGTTGCTTTTAAGCAAATGTTTTAATTAACTTGATCTTGAAATTTAAGCTTTAATACAGCTTAAATTATTTGCAATGCTTTGTGGCTAATTATTCTTTAATAATGTTGCAGATGTTCCATTTCCAAAGATATTTATATCTCTTTGTAGGAAAATATTGACTAGATTATTTAGAGTGTTTGTACACGTCTACATTCATCATTTCGATAGGATTGTTTTCATAGGAGCAGTGAGTATTATTATATATTTTCCTTAATGTTTTAGTCAAGTTTGTTTTCAGTCAAAGGGTATCATTTTGCCTTTGTTTTATCTATTTCAACATGACTAAAATGTAATTTTCAGCCGATGGTCACAAGGTGTACTAACTGGGGTTTCAATCTTTTGTACATAATACTTATATTATGAGTATTTAGTGAGTTAGTGATGTCGCTTATCTCCTTGTATAGTACAAAAGTATATTTTTTCCAAAAATCAAAATTGAACTTATTTTGATGCATGCCAGTGGTCCCCAGCCTTTTTTACCCATCGGACTACTGAAATATTTTTATTTACTTCTTGGACCCCTCCCCCAGTAATATACATGTGAAGCTAATTTAAATTGGTTGCAATGTATGCAAGTAATCTTATTCCTAACCTAGTCCACTAGATGAGGCAAATTAGCTAAAACCCCTGGCAACCATAAATATGGGGCACTATTGATAGTTATTTAGAAGTTTGATAGGTGACCTAGCAAGTAGTCCAAGTCGTTGGATTTTTTTTTAACTCCCTGAAACAGATATATAGTGTTCAACCTTATAAGTCCTAGTGCAGGCATTCTAATTCACAAATGAGCTCTGGTTTTACCATAAGTTTCTTTCTAAAAATAACACTTTCCCCACTGCCAGGCTACTTCTGGTTGCTGAATTATTATGTTCTATTATTAATTAATGATTGATTATTCATAAAATTCTAATATAAATATTAATGTATTACAATATTTTGAGCATTTTAAATTGTATTTTAACGTTTTTAATCAAAATTATACTAAAAGTAGTCCTCGTCAACTAAATGTAGATTCTTGTATTCGGCTAAGACCAATTCTATTAAATATTCAGCACGCTTTTAAGTTATTATATTTTTTCTCTACGATCTTTCTTCATTAATGGATATTTATGATACATATATAAAAAAATGTTTTTTTTTTGTTAGGGTGGTACCCCTACTTCCGACCCTCCAGTCAACCGGCGTTCATGTTATCAGTAGAGTTACATTGTGTTTATGGTCCTATGCTCCTTCTATATATAGTATTATTCTAATTCGTGCATAGATTTCACTGCTGGCTTTCAATGCAAAATAATAACTGTGACCTTGAGCTTAGTACATTGGACAGTGGTTATTAGAATCACAGAAAGTGAAACCCGTTAGTGATAATTACCCGTAATTAATCACCCGTTTAGTGTGATAATTTTGCCCGAGAATGGCCTGTTTTGCATACTAAACTGTACAAAAGTAATGGTTTATTGTAATCAGGATTTCGGTTTTTGTTACTCTTTCTGACCTAAATAAATAAAACTCTTTTTAAAAAATAAAAAAAAATATGGAATTTGTAAAAATAGTAGATAGATGTAAGACTTATTTTACTTAACAAAAAAATTAAATTGGCTCCCAGTTATATAGTATGTTTTACTATTTTTTTCTTAATTTTATTTTCACTAAAACTATACCCAGGATATTATCACATTTTATCACCCTAAGTATATCTTATGTTTATTCTTGATAGCGATTTTAAAAGGATTTTTAAAAAACAATAATATGGTAACAATAAAGAAATCGTTTCTGACTATAAAAAGTCAAAAACATAATCTTGAATAATAGATAAATAAATAGTCTCTCCAGTAAATAGTATATTAATGAATATACTTGAGAGTTAACTTTCTACTGCATCTGCCCATCATCAGTCACTCTCTGGATTGATAAGAATGATCGTTAGTAACAATTGCTTTCCAATCTTTATAGTGCACTACAAAGACAAATTCTTGTAAAAGTCAAAAAAATGAAATTGATGTATTTATTATTACTATTAATTCGGGTATTGTTTTCTAACTACATCTATTGTTATCGTCTATTGTATTATTATTAACCTGAGAAAACCCAAATTTAATTTCATTTCCATTAATTTGTTAGCAATGTTTTTCTCTAAATTGATTTCCCCTGACTTTTTGTCCTTCATTACATAAATTTTATTATTTTCTATTCTTTTCTTTTAATGGGTTTCGTTGATTGTACAACCAATGTATTACGTATTAATATTGTTGTTTCAGGAGCCTCATGTAAATACGTGCTACAAACATTTTTATTATTTTGTGCGTCATTTTGAGTTAGTTCTTCCAAAAGAATTAGAACCGCTGAAAGAAATGACTGTTAGAATATGTCGAGACCCTTCACCTCCTCCTCACAGCCAGCTTATAGCTCAGTCTCACCGCTAGACTTCTCTCCATTCCACCTAACCTATTATTTCAAAGAGAATAGTAACTATTTTCAAGATTTTTCTGGACCAGTGGATTGGAAACATTTTAGAGATTGTGATTCTCTTCTGTATTCCTCTCAACTAACTTCAAAGGTGAACGATTTCCCTCTAATTATCTTATTTAGGATTTTCTTTTTCATCTCTCTTATTAGTTTCACTAAACTTCTTTTGCGGTAAAAATATCTTTTTTTTATAATTTGCTGAGTGTTTTACAGTATTCAGTGTTAAAAAAGTTAGAAAGAAGAATCTGTTTTTGTAATATTTATAAATGAAAACAAGGAAGAATCAATAAAAAGATCTCTTACCCTTATTGCATGTTGTTTTATTAAAACTAAACCAATCTATAGGTTAGGAGAACTAGCGCATAACAGTCTTGTTTTTTTATTTACCAAATAAATATCAAAGTACATTTCTTTGCTTTTATTGATTTTATTATTTAAATGACCCGCAGCCTAATCTATCTGATTAAGGATCTGACCTTTCGATTTTTTAAAATGAACAAAAATTATTTAAAACTTTTTTTCTTGAGATCAAGATAAAGCTTAAGGCCAATTAAGAAGTTTATAAAAAAAATGTGAACACTTGCATCGGGTATAATTTTGATTTTAAGCATTGTTGTTTTTACAGTCTGTTGTAACAGTTTAATTATTTATAGTTTTGATAGAATATATACTAATAATAATTAACGCACTTGACAGATTTGGAGGTTATTAAACTCTGACTGTACAAGATAAAACCAGATTAAATATATTTTACTTTTTAGTTGGCCTCTAAAAAAGTATGCTTATTTGTTATCAAATTAGTCAATAAATGAAAGTTTTAGTTCTTGTCGGATCATTAAGAATCCTCTCCCCTAATTAATTGGGGTTGTATATTTGGAACTGCTAACCTTAATTTATTTTACCATTAGAACTTTATTGACCATATAATATTTATACTAGGTGGAATATTTCAGGTGTACATTTGTCAGTAAATAACCCCTTTTAGTTGTTCATTTTGGAGTGCACCTGAAATGCTATACTTGGTATAGTTTCAGTTTGTTAATTGGTTATTGTTATAATTTGTATTTATTAGTTTAAATTATTGAGGGACATAAATTATGGTATTTTAAAGGCTAGATTTAAGTTTATTTCTGCTGTAGAGATTATTAGTCACTATTAAGAATGTTAGCAAAAATCTCTATCTAGGTTCAGGGCTCAAAATAAAACATTTAAATGTTACATTTATCTTTCCTTGAGTTAACACTTCTTTAGGCAAGCAAGGTAGTAACAGAATTGTATAAATAGGTAAACATTTTGTTAATTATTTAATTTGACCTGACATACTGTTCATTACAATTTTACTATACCCTTTTTTATGTCGCCTCCAATATTTGTACCTATTATTGTAAATTAATGTTTAATTTAGTGTATTTGGAAACTGTTTAGTCATATTTAATGCTCATTTTTAGTTTTATAACTGTAGGAAGTATATAATTATTTTGGGGATTAACCTGGGTTTAATTTAAATAAGTTAGTTTTTCTTTAAGCATAATACTAGAGAAAGAAGGAGCTCCCCTTGTGTAATCTACTAATAACAGAGATCTGTGCCAACCTAACAAATCTAAATTCAATATTTTATGAGTAATTACTCTTAAAATTGCTTTAACATCTAATAGAGTACTTTAACATGTATTTGATGCTTTTTCACTCACATCAATCAACATTTATAACACATTATTGAATCTTTGTTTAGATTTTTAAAGCACTTTATTAGTAAGTAGCATAATTGTTAAATTTATCAAATAATCATTATAAATTTATTAAAACATTGTTTTAAGAAATAATTTTAACATAAATTTGTAAAATACTAGTTGTTAAGCATATCATTTTTTTTTTTAGTTTGCTTGGAGGTTACGACTGGTTTCCAGTCTATTTTTACTGTTTTACAGTAATGCTCCTTCTATTCTAGTCTTAGTTTGAGGTTATCTTATTTTGAGAATGTTCTGGATAAAAAAAAACTATTAAATTTATAATAAGGGACTGTTTTATACTCTAGTTTGTTATTCATTTATTTTTATGAATTCTATTCTAAATTTTTTTATAAGCAAGCATAAAAAATATTAACTTTTAAATCACAAACTCAAAGAAAGAACCATATTCAAAGAGAATACTAAATGATGGAAAATACACCATGAGGAAAAAAATGTCAATTTATCTCTTAAACTATTTCTTTACTCAATCCAAAGATACTTAAAAGAAAAAGTAAGTTCTCCAAAGGGGAGGACTTGGGTAGAATAGCACTGTGATAAGAGGTCTGGTAGTATCAAGGAACTTATATAAAGGGGAAGGAACATATCTGACCTTCACAATGTAAAAAGATGTCGCCAACCCCCACCACTACTCTCTCAGGCACTCCTATCACTACTACATCCTTCCTATCAACCCCCACTACTACATCCTTCCTATCAACCCCCACTACTACATCCTTCCTATCATCAGGTTATAAACATGTCCTGTAAAAGTTTTAGTTCTTTACTATTGTGTAGTAGTTAATTGTACAGATTCAATGTTATTCTTACCTTGTTTACAATGATAAAGTTATAAATCCTAAGAAAATAAAAAATTACTAGGAATGTGTTATCCTAGATCTTAAAAATGAAAAACACAAACTTTATACACTTTTCCAATACTTTTAAACTCTATATGGGGAAAGTTTTCCCATGCCCATCTATTTTCTTTGAAAATGGTGGCGACACTTTTTTGCCTTAATGCTCTCCCTGTGGGTAGTATTGGCCTTACTCAGCAGGTAGTATACTCATTTGGTATTGGCCTTACTCAGCAGGTAGTATACTCATTTGGTATTGGCCTTACTCAGTAGAGACTCCCCACCCTTCAACAACCCCAATTGGCAAAGAAACAACACTAAAGAACAACACAGATAATTAAAGAATATATGCGATAGATAATAATTTTAAAAAAATTTAATTCATTTTTTGCTTAAATGTAAGACATAATATCAAAGATAATGTAATCTTCATGTGAAATTATATTTTAAAAAAATTATAAAAAATCACACATCGATATACTACTATGGTACCAAGCCACCCAGGCCATGATAAGAGTTCTTCTATCCTCCCTCTAGTTGTAAGTCTTTTTAACTTAATCTCTTTAGCATTCACAGTTTTGTGTAGCCTCTAACATTTGATTTGTTTTAAATTTCACATATTCCTTATTTAGACTATTACAAAATGTCCCTACTTTTCCATTTTTCAAACTGATATCCAAACACCTTTGATATTCCAGGCGACAGGAATTAAAAACATTAAAATTTAAAATTGCTGAAATAATGTGTGTATCAAATTTCACTTAAATAAAATGAAAATAATAATAATAATGCTATACTTTCAAAAAATATTATAATTTCCAAAAAACCATTAGGAAATAATTTGGAATCATTTGCAAATTATGATTTGATACAGAGATAGAGTAAATGTAGGACCAGACCTCAAGCGTAAAATATAAAAAATATATTGCAATGTATCAAACCAACTCCTTCTGGTGAGTTTCCATCAGAAAATCATGCTTAAAGGTTTTTCTTTTTTTCTTTATTTTTTTATGTTTATTATTAAAATAGATAGAAAATGGAACTGTAATATTTAATAACTTAAAATCTAATTAACATGTGAACAAATGTGTTACATTTTTAAAGCTTCTGTCGAACTATGAGTAAGTTAGCCCACTTTAGTGATAGTAGCAATTAATGCAATTATTAAGAAATATAATTTTTCTATAATTAGAGATATTCATTTGTTGTCTCATCTACAAAATTTATTGAACAAATAAGTATTTATGTCCATGAAAATTGTATTTATATTTTGAAGTGTGTTGTGAAAAATACTAAAAAATGTTTGGTAAGTGTGAAATTAATGGTTATTTAATTTTTTTATAAAATAAGTAGAATAAGTTTTTAATTTAGATTTTTGGCAATGGAAGTATAATTTGAACCATTTCGCAGCTGTTTTATATTTATTATGGGAACTGTGGTATTGTGAAAGGTATATAAGAGTAAAGGAACTTATGATTAATGATAGATGATGTTTGGTTGTTCAGAGATGGCCTTTGAGAAAGTTCAATACCTGGACTCATAGAGATATATACTAGAGGGGGCATAGCCTATCTCGATCCATTGAGAGGCCTGAAACATCGTTTTGGGGCTCTGTATAACCTCATTGTGTAACTATTTACTTAAAGAGTAAATTGGGGTTATAATAAATAAACTTTTTTTGGCTTCCCGCAGATCATTTGTGTTTTGATTTGTATTTGTACATTTTTCTATATAAGTTACTGTAATTTTGTACTGATTATTTGATTGTATTTATAAGCGAAAGTAGTCAGGTTACCTTTTTTATGTTTTAAAATTTAACCTATAGGGCCTCTCTAGTAATAATATCTCTATGCCTGGACTGAGGGTAGACACAAAGTACCATTGTGTCTACGGTAACTTATGTTTTATTTTTCATATTGAAGTTCAACTCTTCAAGATGGCAGACTAAATCCTTACTTTGTAGTAAGAATGATAATGCTATTTGAAATACAAAGTGGTATATTTCAAATTCATTACCCTGGTTAACTCAGCTTTGTGTGGTGCTATTGCTATAAAATAGATATCCACCCCCTCTAAGTTGACCACTGGAAGTTCAAATACCCAATTATTTCTTTAGTAACTTAACATTTTAAAGTTACTGCAGAAAAACACATTTTGGTAATCAGATTACCATACATGCCAGACGATTACAAAAAAAAATAGGTATTTAATTTTCTAGTAGTCGACCTTTTTTTTTTAATGCTCAGGTGGAAAATTAGATAAATAAATAAATAGAAATATAGTAAATATAAATAAATATTACTAAATATAAATAGAGAAAAAAGAAGAAAAAGATATTACTGTAACTGAATAATATATTGAAAGAGAGGATTCAAGTGTAAACTGGTATCTCAGTTATGGAGCTCTAACTAATATCGTCTACATAAATTCTTATACATATTCTCTGAACTACAAGCTAAATTATAAGTAGATATTATGCTAGTTCGGTTTAGTAGCAACATCTTGCACATTAGTGCATTCTGAAACTCTAAACAATTCGGATCTAGTATAGAATGATTATGTTTTCTTCTTTTATCTCTACAAGAGCCACGCACTGGCTGCTCTTTGATTATTGGGCAGTTTGCTCTTAAATGGTGGGGTTCAGAGCAGTGAGAGCAAACTTTTTCTTTGTCACACTGATAGTAGTCGACCTAGTAGGGTTAGATACCAATTCAGGTGATGTATATGAAATGTACTACCCTGTATACACTTTATCTCACTTCATTCTTATTACTTCAACTTACTGTTTCAGTATTCTATTTTTGTTATAAATTCAATCATTAACTTCTGATTATATTTTTTTTCCTTGTAAACACTTATGAAATTAATTTTATGATAATCTGTGTAATCGTATATCCTCCAATCCAAAAGTAAATTTCTACCTGTAGCAAAATTTAGTCGAAGCGTTTGAACCAGCTTTATTTTAGAATAAGAATTAGTGGTTTTTAGTCTATGTCCAAGTGTGTAGTTTTTCAGGGGAACATCTCTTGGGAGTAAAAGAATGAAAAAGGTACCAATTTAAGTTCCGAGTCAAATTAAAAATAATAAAGCTAATTATTTGTACCCAAGAGTGTTTTTGGAAGTTTGGAAAAAAGGTCAGTTTTTTGGCATTTGTAGAAACTATGTTTTTTTTAAAGTTTTGAAAAATTTGGTTCAAATTATACTTTTAAGATTGTATTGTAGTAATTGGCTGTGAAAAGAAATAAGCCTGTTGTATTTTATAGTCATAGTCTGATGTACGTGGCCTCTAAACACATAGAGTTATTCTAGTTATTACTATTTTAAACATAAATACTCTTAAATAAAACTCTCTCTATATATATTATTATATATATTATATATATATATATATATATATATATATATATAATTATATATATATATATATGCATATTAGTGATAAACTTGATTTTTAAAATTTATGTATTACTTTAGTAAATAAAACAAGTAAAGAGATTGAAGAGGGAAACAAGTTATTTATTGATATAATATATTTTTATTTGTGTGTCTATTTTCATTTGTTTCAAAATGTTGCTATTAGGTATGTGTGCACAGTTAAGCTTATATCAACTCTATGCTTAGTTCTATACTATTATTTTGTATATTCCACCCCCCCCCCCCCCCCAATTATACTAACTGTGTTTTCATCAACATTGATGTAGATAATAATTGAAATAAATATGCACTTTTAATATAAAAGTGAAGAAACCCTTTGGTTTTTGTTTTATAAATAAAAGAAATAAATGTCTAAGTGTCATTAGTACATTGTCATTAACTCTAATAATATCCCTATGAACTGTATTATACTCTTATAAATTTTGAACTGGACTCTTTTATGCACATATACCTTTAATCATGCTTAGCCTGTTTTCCTTTCATTTCTTTGGTATGTTTTGTTCTGTACCTTAGTTTTATAAATAACCAATATTATAATTGTGCCGAGAGACACCTAGGAAATGTATCAAGCAAAATGTAGTGGCGGTAAAAGAGCACGCTCGTCTCTGGTAAATACTTCACATTATATCTTCGGAATTTAATTGAAGGTCAGAGTGAGTTCAGGCTCTTGCCGGCGCCCTGATGAGTTAGACATAACAAAACAAAGTAGGACATGACATTATGTCAATGATGACGAGTGTCGAATGATGGAACAGTTCCCAGATTAGCATTGCATTTTGTTTGTTACATTTCCTAGTGTCTCTCTCACATTTATATTGTGTTAACTAATCATGTTTTGTAAAACTCGGTAATAAATGATATAGCTGATATTATCTACCAGCTTTGTTTGCTTGTCAAACACATATTGTCCATAAGCTAAGATTATAATAGGCATTGTAATCAAAATAAAAAATAGTTCATTATGATTAAGAGATACTAATCATACCATATTTATAGAGTAACAATATTATCAATTATTTGCCTGAAAGGTTTTATAGAATGTCCAATAAATTATAACTTTAAATTTGAAAAAAAAATTATCAGGACCTTTAATTTTAACTATTAATTGTACTTAAAATGAATAAGTCCAGGAAATAAAAAAAATAGTTATTTATGCACCAAGGTAAATAGTGCTATTAAGTTGGTTCCTAAGGCGAAAGCCGAAGGAACCAAAATATTTGACTTCCAAGACAAAGTCTAATTAATAATTTAATTAGAAATTTTCGCAAAGGGAAGAATAGCATTTAACTCCCAAGCTACATACAAGATTTTACCTCGAGACGTTGATGTCATTTAATTATTGTTATTTTTATAAATTTTGTTGTGTTTTATTATTTTATTTATTGATAAAAAAAATTGCAATTTCTTTTTATTGCTCTAAACAATTTTTTTGACCTGAAACGGGGTTTTAGCCAATAAGTCAAGTTAATTTTTAGGGGTGCCACCCTAAAGAAAGGGTGAAAAAATTGTAATTTTTTACACTAAACTTATAATTTCCCTTATAAGTTAAGAGGATACTGCTCCAAAAAAATGACCCCTTCTTTTAAGATTTGGGAGCTCTAACCCTAAATATAGGAAACACTTTTTATTCCCAAGAGAGAAAAAGTTACTTTTTAATCCCAAGAGAGAAAAAGTTACTTTTTAATCCCAACATGGTTAATATTTAATACAAATATTAACAAATATTAAAAAAATATTAATATTAAAAAAAATATATTTTTTTATTTTATTTTATTTTTTTTTTAGTTAAGTTATAAAATGTATTATACCATTAGTTATTAAGTGCAATTTTAACCATTGTATTAGTAGTTATAAGTATCCTATGTCTTCTCCTTTTCTCTAGATTTACCATTAGAGTTGTCTTTGGACTTTTAATTATATAATTTAAGTAAGTATGTTATCCCTTATACCTGATGGTTCCCTAGAATCCTGATCCAAAATTAACCCTCTCCCTCCACACATCCAACAACACCCCACCCCCACACACATCTTAGACCTTCTCCTTCAATTTAAGCAACTCAGTTTATAAAAAGTACTCTGAAGATGACTAACTAATAGTCGAAACCGGTCAGTTTTTCTTTTTTATGTATTGTGGTTTGACAATTAAATATATATTTTTTTAAACTCAAGTGTATTAAATATTAACCATGTTTAACATATACCACAAAATCTCTGTCAAAACAACTAATGTTTTAATCCCAAGAATGTGAAAAGTAACTTTTTCTCCCTTGGGAATAAAAAGTGTTTCTTTACTCACTAAAAAAAAAGTCAATAATAAACTTCATTATATATATCGTCTGGAGATAAAATAAATGTATCATTTTGCTGAGTTTTATCTTTTTCCAGGCTTTTATAGAAAAATAAAGAAATTAACAATTACATGGTTGTTTTTCAAGGAGTTTTAAAAAACAACTTTTTTTATTATTTCCTGGACCCATTCATTCTAAATATAATTAATTAATTTAATTTTATAAAAACAGTACTTTTATCTTAAGAGAAACAAAAGTCTGTGTTGGTGTGGAAATAAGAAGAGGAATCATCTTTAGTGCTTCCAGAGCTCATGTGAGTTGCTCTTAAAAATGTACCAATTATACTCGCAGCACTATATCTTTCTACATGGTCACATGACTATAAATCAGCTGGAAGGGAGAAAATGCAATGCTTGTAACACTGTAAAAGGGAAGAAAAAAGTCCCTTCAGCTGCAAGGGGGGCAATGTGTTGGTGGGGGTAAGTCAGGTTATTTTACCCACCCCCGGCACTTCTTATCTTATCTCTTCTATTCAAAGCGAACTATTTTTTAACTAGACTTTTATCATTTCTTTTTACTTTTCGGTGTCTCTTCTAATATTGTTATTTCTCCCGTACTCAATCTGAATTATATTATTATTTATATAACGTCTACCCAGAAAAACTATAGTTAATAATAATTATAATGTAACTGTAAATATATTAATGTAGAGGCAGATGAGAAAGTCTGATATCAATTTTTCACTAATCTTACAAATGGATATATTTATTCACACATGATGATCAACAGTGTATATGAAATGTTATACAAACATATACTTCTTTTGAGCTATGTAGGTTAATTAGACGATAAATAAAATAACTTTGTTGCTTGGTGAATTATTTTTGATGAAATGTTATTAACTGATTACATTAATTCTCAATTTGGCTCTCGTGTCCAAAAGTGATCTTTCCCATTGAAAAGTTTCTGTGGGCAATGACCCTAGTATGCATTATTATTTAATCTTTGAGGAAAAGGTAATTTATTCAATATTATTTAGACTTTAATTATTATTTCAAAAATTTAAGTCTTAGTCAACTTCACACTGTACTTTCATCCGTCATTTCGGGAAAACTTATGAGAGAAACAAAAATTTTTAAATGGATTAGGACACATGTGTTTAGAGCATGCCCACTGGGGGGTTATACTATGGTTGTTCTGAGACCTCATCCAAATATCTGTAATTTTTTTCTTTCCAGAGTTGGACGCCTGCTGCTTCTTTTAAAGAAGCTGTTTTTGACATGTAGAATGATATAGTGCGGCAAGTATAGTTACCTTGCTATTTTTTCTTTAGGTATAACATAACAACATTTTATATATATATATATATATATATATATATATATATATATATATATATATATATATATTATATATATATTGTACTATATATTCCTCTATGATTATATATTATATATATCATATTATATATATATGTATATATATATATTATATTATATTATATATATATATTTGTGTGTGTGTGTGTGTGTGTGTGTGTGTGTGTGTGTGAATGTATGATTTTAATACTCTGTAATAATAGTTTGCAATATAATGTTACGTATGTACTTAATGTAGTTTGTAAGAAAAGGAAGTAAATGAAACTAAAAATTAATTAATAATCATGTCATAAGCAATTTTAAAAAATCACTATTTTTGTGAGTTTATACCTTAAAGCTTATTTATTTGCAAAATCTTTGAATTATATCTCTAATTCTAAACTTGTTATTGTGAATCTAAGACAGCCTGTTTAAGCCCTGTTTGACTCTTTCGAGCCTAAAATATAGTTGCAATTTAAGAAGTACTTCTGAATCGGAAATTGAATCTGGACCTTTAGCCTGTAATAAAAGTCTTGGGCTAGAACAAGGAGTTTTTA
Source organism: Microvelia longipes (assembly GCA_018340805.1). NCBI lineage: Eukaryota > Metazoa > Arthropoda > Insecta > Hemiptera > Veliidae > Microvelia > Microvelia longipes. The sequence continues at coordinate 62,759,329 of JACMZG010001908.1, read as the reverse complement.
CTGGAGGGAGGTATTGTAGTTTCCATCTTTGAGACCCTGAGTCCACCGCCAACAAACAGCTGTCTTCATCCATAAATACATTTCTTTTTATCTGTGAAATTTTTTTATAAGACAAATTTCCCTAAAGACATGTACCAAAGAGCAATAAAATAATAATTATTCTATAAAATTAATTTTTGGTTGTTTATACTATACGCTGGACTTTACTTTTTTAGTATGAACCCACTGAGTTTTTATATTTTGCAATTCAACTCATCAACATCATTTGTAATATTTATAGTTCCAAAGAAATATTAAAATAGCACAATATTTAAGTAAAAGAAAATATGCTTAAATACCCTTAAGAATTTATTGCTTGATAAGTATATTTTGTATTATATTTATATATATATATATAATATATATAATTATATAAAATATATTATATATATTTATATTTGCATGATAGTTATGTATTGTGAGGAATATATTGTAGGAATAATAATTATATTGTAAAACTTGATTGAATTGTCCTTCTGGGTTTATAAATAATTAGTAAACTTATTACATTTTCTACCTTTTTATCATAGTCTGGTTTTCCTGCATTTTATTGAAGTTATTGTCTCATGATAATTAGTTTCACTGTGAAGGTTTTTTGAGGTTTTAAAGCGAGTTTAAAACCACCCAATATTTTAGTGACTCGTTTATTCAAGTGTTGCACGCCTGTGAGGATAAACAGAATACATGAGAGCAAGTCTCTATGTACCCTATTAGTCCAAGAGTTAGGCTTAAAAAATGTGACTCATTTTGTACTACTTCAAACCAATTTTTCTGATAATATACCTTAAAATATGAAGTAAAACCATAGGCTGCCTATCTAGAGGTGAGCCCTTCATATGAATGTGCTCTCTCAAAATATTAGGAAGGGCACAAAGTCAAGTTTTCTTGTGTTTCCTCATAGGTCGTGTGCAAAACACGAAAAGAGCATTTTTATAGCTAATAAAATGTTCTACAAAATAAGTGTTTTTTTTTTAATAAAAACAAATTGATAAGTACAACTGAAGTTATGACATTTGGTAAATGGCCAAAAAAAAATCACAAAAACCCAATATTTTTTAAAAGAAATTTGCTAACTTTACATAAATTAACCATTTTTATGCTGTCTCATCCATAAAATTAACCATTTCATGGTTGTAGTCATCCAATTTTATTTATTAAACACTTGTATCAAAGGACATTTTATTAGCTTTAAACAATGTTATCTTCATGTTTTCACACAACTGTCTTATTCCAAGAAAACTGAAATTTGTGTGATTTTCTAAAATTTTTAGAAAATCACACTTGTGATTGGAAAATCAACTCTGGTTATTCTTTAAAAATTAAAGGTATATTTCAGAAAAATTTGTTTTAAAGCAGTACAGAGTGAGTCACATTTTTTCAGGTCTGGCTCTTGGACTAAATACATTTTTATTAATATGTATGCAATAATAAATCATCTTTATTTAAATTATCCTTTAAGTTCCTAGTGTTCAGAATTCTTCCATATACATTTTTGTTAATTAGTTTGTTTTTGTTGTTATTTAAATTTAACAAGTTTTTTTTTCATTATTGTAACCAAAGTCATTTATTTTTGTGCATTTTATGAAATTATGTTATCGAGATTCTGTCTTGTATGTACATATATTGTAAACAATAAAAAACAAAAAAATCTAAAAAAATTGCTTGTATTGTCTTTATAAATTTTGTTTCCTGCAATCATCATTCTAGTGTCTTTTGATAATTTTGGAAGTTAAAAATTTAGAAATATCATTTGGCGATCCTATTGGTTTTAAATATTGTCTATTTGTATCAATATAACAATATATGGTTATATTGTAAGCCTATTGTTGAGCTATGAAAACTACAATTTAAATTAATCCACATTACTTTTATTTTTATAATAAAATCAATGTCCTCATTAGTTAAAAAGGCTACAAAACCTCTCTAGGTATTCTTGATGTAGAAATAACTCGTCCATTTTGCTAGGTTTGTTCATTTGTTGTTATAATCAGTGAAAATAATTTCAAATTTAGTATATTTCAAGAGATCTCCATAATTTTTATAGCATCATAAACTTACTGAAGAGGTGTTTTATATTATAAAGCATAAAAACCCATTATTTTCATTAATTATGTTTTAATAAATAAAAATACACTATTAATTATATAAAACAAAAATAAACTTAAAAATATACAAGAAATTATTTACACAAATTTGTCTACAGCCTTTTCTTTACTATTATTATGATAAATACAAGAAATTAAATGTATTGAGAATAAACATATTTTTGTTGTCTCAATGGAAAAGTAAGATTGACAGATGGGGAAAATAAAGTTGAAATAAGAACGTAACATTTAATTCAAAATAAAATATTGGTTATGAAAATGGAACAAAAGTATTGCTTTCCTTAAGTTATTTTACCCAGCACTGTCAATTGTTGCCGCAAAAAAAGATCAAGCAATTTAAAATAAAAAAAACATTTAATTATTTAATGACTTAAAATAATATGGTTGATGAATCACTTGTCCTCACTTGAATCTACTGAAGGAAGGGAAAAGTTTTTCAAAGATTGTTCGAATGTAACAGGATCTATGAGTCTTTTCTTTCCATGCAATGGAGGTCCTATCAGTTTCTCAACGTCATCATAATTCAATGTTTCTTTCTTTAGTAAATTTTCTGATATCTGGAAAAAAATAAAATTTAAATAAATAAAATGCAATTAACAGCATCGCATACTTTCTGTTTTATTTTAAATTATTTTATAACACAAGGCTAAAATCAGTTGACAGCCCACCAAAATCTCAATGATTTCAAATCTCTATTTTGGCAACACTGTAAGTCAGATTATGTTTTGAATTTTATCATTTGATTTGATTTTATATCATATTTTTTATTTTAAAAAAATATTTAATTACTTTTTGAGTAAAAATATTGTTGTACTTTTTAAAGTTGACAATTAAGTGTTGCTTTAACTTTGTTCGGAAGTATGAATTGAGTGGAGTTAAAGTTGTTAGTAACGTAATGCACCATGAGGAAAAAAGTGACGTGAGGTTACAAATTTTTAAAACCAGTGTTGCCTTTTTATAATTTTATTTACGAAAAAAATAAGAAAGGGCGTGGTCGGTCTGAACCATTAGAATTTATTCCCTCACATTTTTGGCGTGCTGTCAACTAATTTTAACCGTGTGTTATACTATAATAAAAAATGGGCCAAAGGGAAAAATGAGTTTTTTAGCTTATATTAAATGATGAACAGTGTAAAAATTTAAACCAAATTATTATACACTTTTTTTCCATTTTTCAAGCATCAAATGTGCAATGTCCTTTTTATATTCTTGGTATAAGTTTTAAGTTAAATAATAATACACAAATTCATTAAAAAACAAAAATCGTTATACTTACAAGTCTAAGTTTATCAATATTTTCTTTAAGAAGTTGTTCTGTCTGTTTATAAGCTTTACCAATGATCTGGTTGACTTCAATGTCCATGACGTTGGATAATCTTCCACTGTAAGGTTTAATACTGGTTTCCTCGTCTTTAGGGAATGAAACTAAACCTATTTCTGAACTCATACCATACTCCCGAACCTGCAATCATAGAGGGGGAATTATTTCTTGAAGAATTTTGAAGATTTATTTAAATTAAAGAAAACAGCAGCTTGTAGTGAATTGTAAAAGAACTAATTATATGAAGACTTAAAGGGCTCACCCAAATTTCACATTAGGACCCCCCCCCTCAGTACTAATTCACTATTCTCAAGGCAAGTTTACATATTCTTTTGTCTGGTTAGAAAAGATAGGTCTAATAGTAGGCTTAGAGTAAAATTAAAAATATGTAATATATACCTTGACATATATAACCAAAATATTACCCTCGATATCCTACAAGACGAACAGTACAACTATAACACAAGAAATCACAACAGATTGGACTATCCTGCCCACTGACTGAGATTAACCAACACCTCACCTCCCTACTTGGCAAGAAAATGCTTTAATAAGCTTCCATAAGAAATGGCATCACTTGCTGAACCCAGCTTTAGTCAATATATCAAAAATATTTTGATAAAAAAGCCTACTACACAGTAGATGAATATCTAGATGATAATCTGTAAATATTGTAATTAGTAATTTTAAATTAATATTAAGTTTGACGAAACTTGACAATGTTGAGTCATTGTAACAGTGGGTACTATTATTATTATTATTAACTTATAAAATTAACATACCATAGAGTAGGCTATCTTGGTAACTTTATCCAAATCATTCTGAGCTCCAGTTGTTATTTTATTGAATTCTAAAGCTTCTGCTACTCTACCACCCAGAGCCATACATATCTTACCAAATAACTAGAATTACATAACAAACAATAAAATGTGAGATCAACGCACACATTGTCAAACAGAGGACACATTTAGTTTGGTCTAAATTTAATTTATCAAGTCTTTTTATTTAAGAAAGTTTAAACATAAATTATTTGTTGTCATTTTTACTTAAAGGCGTATTTTTTAAGAGATAAGTTCCTGTAATTTGAGATGTATTTTCTGTTTCAAGAGATATACCAGAAAGGTATAGCAGAAATTATAAATAATATTTTTAAACTTAATCTTAAAGTAAAAACACCTTATTAACTTTGGCAAACCTTCGACATAATAACAATGCTCTTAGTAATAGATGCCAAACATTATCCCAGCAGTTATAGTACATCCATCTCCAACATTAGGTATTGTGTCTTTTTTAAAGATACAGAAAGATAACAACTTATTCGCATGTAATGTGTTATACATTTGATAGTCAATAGTAAAACAAATTATTAAGGATAAATAGAGAATAAAATAATGTAACAACATTCTGCTAATGATTGAGTGGTTTTTTTGGATACTACCTAAAAACATAGTTGAGCCAGGTACCACCTACCTGGCTCAACTCTTCCACATACATCATGAAGTCATCTACTGTTACTTGTAAAAGTATTTTTCCCAAATATCAAATTAAGTGTTTTATAGCTGACACTGACTTGATATTAATAAAAAGAAAGTTTGTATGCTGGTACCAACCTGTTCTTTAGTGTATAATTTCTTGTCAGAAGGAGTGTACTGAGCAAATCCCAGTGCTAAATTAGTTCGAGGTACAATAGTAACTTTCAATAAAACGTCAGTGTCTGGTAACAACCATCCAGCCAAGGCGTGACCAGCCTCGTGTGTAGCGACAACTCGTTTCTCTTCCACAGACATGGTAGATGAACGCTTTTCTGTGCCACCCACCACACGCTCTACAGCGTATTCTAAATCAGCAACATCCACTTTTTTCTTTAACATACGTGCTGCGTGTAGTGCTGCTTCATTCACAACGTTAGCTATGTCAGCACCTATAATATTTTCAAACATTAAAATATATCATTACGTTTAAAATAAACAAGTGTCATTCATCCCAAGTATCATAAACACAAAATCATTTCAAGAATGAAACCAGAACCCACAATACTCTTCAGAGCTATTTACTTACCACTCATGCCAGGAGTTAGATAGGCGAGTCGCTTAGAGTAGTTTGCAGGAGGTTCCTCCAGTGTTATTGTCTTCATATGGGATTCAAATATTTCAGCTCTTTCGTTCATATTGGGTAAATCTATAAGAATGTGTCTATCAAATCTACCTGGACGTAGGAGAGCCTAGACAACAAAGTCAAGTTTTTATGAATTAAATTGATGCACAGAATTTTCTAAACCCTTATAAATATAGTTCAACTCATGGATAAATCTCATTCAAAGAGAATATACAACAACAAGAAATCTTTGTCTCTTTTTTGTCAACAGAAAGTGCAGGTTCCATTATCAATGCTACCAACATACCACACTCATATAGGCATAACTTAATGTCCCACTTCCCATCCAGAGATATCTTCCTAAAATATTACTCAGAATTGTCTTGGCTTACATATTTTTTTCTACATCAATAATACATATTAATTTTATATCACATCAAAATGGCTTGGTTCAATGCAAGCTCCTTCCACTTTAATTAACCCATAAGCTACATATTCAATGACCTCAATTTACAACAAGATGTCTTTATTTTTACCTCCTGCTTGGTTCTTTCCTCAGAGTAAACCACAAAAACAAATTCCAACTATAAATAAATACGAGGTGTGTTCAAAAAGTATTGTGAATTTTGTGTTTTTTCAAAAATTATTTATTTATTCATGAATATCTATTTTGTCCCCTTCAAAGTAATCCCCATGAGATATTATACACTTCAAAAAATCTTTTTTTTTATCTTGTTCAGCTCCTCCTTCGATGCCGTCTTTATCTCGTCAAGCGTAGCATAACGTCGTCCTTTCATGGGCCTCTTCAGTTTAGGGAACAAGAAAAAGTCACAGGGGGCCAGATCTAGGGAATACGGTGGCTGCGGCATCATTAGTGTGTTGTTTTTGGCCAAAAAGTCGCGCACAAGCAACGATGTGTGAGCAGGGGCGTTATCGTGGTGCAAAAGCCAATTTTTGTTCTTCCACAAATCCGGGCGTTTCTGGCGAATTGCTTCGCGCAAATTGCGCATAACTTGCAGGTAATATTCCTTATTGACCATTCTACACTGTGGCAAAAATTCATGATGCACCACGCTCATGCAGTCGAAGAAAACTGTCAGCAAAACTTTCACATTCAATCGAACTTGGCGAGCTTTTTCGTCTGTTGTTGAAGTGCTCGGACGTCCGGCACGCTCTTTGTCGTTCACATCTTCTCGGCTTTCTGAGAACATTTTGTACCACCGATAAACGTTGCTTCAGTCTAAGGTAGCTTCTCCGTATGCCACAGTCAACTTTCGGAATGCATCCGCGCACTTAATTTCGTTTTTAACACAAAATTTGATACAGGTTCATTGATCCATTATTTTGAAAAGGTAAAAATTGAAGACGATCCAAAACACGTGCAAGCAAAGCAGCTGTCAACAATTAAGTGAACATTCAAAATGGCCGAGGATGTCGGCATAAGTGAGAGACATGAGTACCAACATAACGCCACAAAAAATTGAAATTCGAATATACGCAACCCGCGAAAATTCAAAATTCGCGATACTTTTTGAACACACCTCGTACTTCAACTATATTTTCTTAGTTAAAAAATACATTAGGAAAATGTTACCTTATCTAATACATCAGCTCTGTTGGTTGAAGCAAGAAGTAAAACTCCTTCTTTACTCATCATTCCATCCATCTCAACAAGCAGCTGATTTAATGTTTGTTCTTCTTCACCAGCTGCACCATCAAATGCATTACTACCAGAGCTACGCTTCCTACCAAGAGCATCAATTTCATCTATGTATATGATACAGGGAGCTCTACGCCTACCTTCTTTGAAAAGATCCCTGGAAAAGTATAGACATTCAAAATTAATATTTATACCTTAGAGAAAGCTTTTAAGCACAGCCCTAATTATGCCATTTAGAAAATCCATAATTATGAAATCTAGTTACCTAACTCTGGCAGCTCCAAGACCTCCAATCATTTCCACAAACTCTGATCCATTCATGGATAAGAACGGTACTTCAGCTTCGGTTGCCACAGCCTTAGCGAGCAGTGTCTTACCACATCCTGGAGGACCAAGTAATAATACACCATGAGGTACCTGCAAACCCAGGAATAATCATTAAAATGTGTTAATAATGTTGCTACATAGGTTACAATACTAAAACAACAAAAACAAAAAAAATACCTTAGCTCCAAGGTTCTTGTAGTGCTGTGGTCTCTTGAGATAATCTACCACCTCCATGACTTCCATCTTGGCTTCCTTCAGTCCCGCTACATCGGTAAATCTAACTCCTTTACCATGTCCTGTTAGAGGATCTATTAGGGTGAATTTTGCTTGACCTAACTGCCTCTAAACAGAACATAATCAAAATAATAAAATACAAATAAAAAAGAGCTCAACATACCATGGTACAAAACTGGATTGACCTGAACTAAACAGAATATGTAATGTACAGGTTCACCCACTGATTCATGACATTTGACATAAACATTTTTTAATCTCATTAAATTGTTGAAACTTTCAAACATTTAATAAATATTTTCACTAATAAAAGCATAACAACTGAAAGTTTGGAAGTATTATACTTTGTTTCATCTAAGAAAGTTGTTTAATGATTTTTACTATCCATCATGATATGGTAAAACCATCCATTATCACGAAACTTTACCTCTGTTAGATCTTCAACTTAAACTGCAAGACATAATTGTAAACACTATTTTACAATTAACAATAAATCACTTTAAAGTGAAAGTGTCATGTCATGCTTGACACTTTTCGCTACGTCCCCAAAAACCTACTAAGACCTTCTCAGAGGTAGCCTTAAAATAAAATAGCAAAATAACACTTTAATTTCCTTTAAAAAAAACATTATTAATAAAAAAAACACAGTGAAACTTACAAATCTATCCATTGAGATAGGATTCTTGCCTATCCTAGCTCTAGAGAAAAGTGAGAATATGATACTAGCTAGTATAATACTAACTAATAACCTGCCCGCAGCATCCGTATCTCTCTCGTATATAACCTGTATTCCTCCTCCAACTGGTATACCAAGGGACTGCTCAGCTACTCGGAGCTTCTCTTCAAATTTACTTACATCCACTATATTCATGTGAAATGTGTTCACATCCAGCTGAAACCAATCAAACAAAGTTAATAAGAAAGATGATATTGATAGAGCATGGTGATAAGGCCCTTAATGTCCGAGGAGAGAGTGGGGCTGTCTCTCTACTGCAAGAGACTCTAGCTAATGCACCTAGGATACCTTCAGTCAGTTACAGGACTCAGTCCTACGATAATATTAAACTTCCTCACAAATTATTGTCTAACTTCCTTCTCTTTTCACCAGTAATTCATCTACTTCTATTTATTTATTCACCAACTTTTTCACCTAATTAAGTATTTAATTATGTATTTTCGTTGTATTGTTCTTTCTTTTTTTATTTTTTGTCTTAGTTATTATACTTAGTTGTTTCAGACACTGTTGATGGTCTGTAAGACCCAACGTCGGCTTTGTTTAATATAACAAGTTATTGTGGAGAGACTGTTTTCTTTCAATTCCTAAAGATGATATTACAGGCTTGATCAAGGGGACTTTAGTTCTATAAAAAGTTTTGAACGATTTATTCAATTTAATATATTTCGCCTATCATTGTAGGCATCTTCAGAAACATTCTCAACAAGCTACATTAATAAACTATTAAAATAAATAAATAAATAAACAAACACAATACATTAATAGAAAGACTAGAAAAATCACAGCTTAAATAATAAAAATGATATGAAAACAAATAATTATCTTAGCTTATCTAGCTTGTTGAGAATGTTTCTGAAGATGCCTACAATGATAGGCGAAATATATTAAATTGAATAAATCGTTCAAAACTTTTTATAGAACTAAAGTCCCCTTGATCAAGCCTGAGATGGAGTTCTATAAACTTTCTAGTGCTACAAAGAACAAACTATTAAGATGATATTATTTTATTTCATAAGCTCCAGTAATTTACCACCTTCACAATTAAAAAATAGTAATAGCTCTTTTTTTATTAACTGCTTCAGCAACATAGGTCCATAGCAGTAACCAATCCATCCACATGGAGTTTCTAATATCAGTAGTTCCCATCAACTTACCCTGTTTGAAAGACTAAACTATTAATATGTATATACCATATTTAAAAAAAGTAACTTATGGGTCAGAAATAGGTTGAAGTAAAGATACATGTTAATAATAATATAAATACATTTATGAGTTCTATTCAAGTGCTATCCTCATACACTTTCTAAATACTATTTCCACAATTTTCATCCACCATTTACATGTTCATGTCAATTTTTATGTTCTGTTGTTACAGTAAATAGTTTATAAATGCTGCATACAGTAATAATAACAGATACTGTTTTATTTTAAAAAAATAAAGAAAACAATAACTATTCTCATTAACCTCAAATTTAATTTTCAGTTATATTTCCCGATAAACAACAGTTTGAAATATTGATTGGGATTCTAAGAAGGATCTACTTGTCCTCTGTATCTAAAAATTAAATAGCACTTTATAAGCAACACGAAAGCTTTAATTTTTATAAACTATACAACAAAAAAGCTACTATGACCTTTAAAAGATACCTTTTTGCCCTTGATGACAGGATTATCATGTAATATAATAGTAACTATATCCATGTCTGGTCTTACTATGACTTCTTTCACTTCTCCCTTAGCCAACATCTGATAGAGAAATTCATTCCAAGACACATATCTAATCAGCTACAACAAAGAAAATAGTTAAAAGTAAGTTTTGTGGGATATTAATGATAAAAATAATGTCTGTTCATTATGACCGGCTCTGTGGTTGAGAACATTAAGGCATCAGTTATTATGCTGACCTTTGACACTACATAGGTCTGGGGTTCACATCCCAGGTTACACTCTCAGTTTATGCAAGATTATTGTTCAAATAAATTATCACCACTTTGAGCTTAACAGCTGCCAAAAGTGCTTAAGGTAGTTGCCGCAGGAGTTATCCCTGATGAGCCCTGAAGCTCTAAATAGGCATAATTATATAGTCAAGAAGGTCATCAGGGACAACCCAAGCAAAACCAGCTCAGTTGGAAGTTGCAACCATTATACTTAGTATGTTAGTTCTTCAGTTATATTCGACCCACCCTCCTCAATAACCCTGGTCTCATTAAGCTTCCTTTGAAATTTACTAAAATATGACAAGTAACTATGTCAAAGGATACCTTGAAGGTATGAATGTTTTGAAAAATAGTTGAACCATATATAAAGCTATATGCAACCACGATAGTGGCTACAATAGTTATTCTATGGCTGAGTATTTGAGCTAAAGATTGTCATATCTCCAGTCACTTTTTCTTTAAGTCAATGAAGAAAAGGTTTTAGCCCTGAATTCGAAATTGATTACTTTAATTAATTTCCCTTAATGGTATTCAGTCACTATGGGTACAGACCTTCCAAGAAAATATGAATAATTCAAAATTATTGTATGTTTTTCTAATAAATAAATTTTTGTATTATTATTATTACTTTAATTAATTTTATAATCTATTATAACTTGATTACTTTGATTGGCTTCGAGTATATAATTTGTGGTATTTTACTGTATAAGATCTCTTGTAAAATTATGAATTAAGGTAAAAAATGAACTTACTTCTTGCTGACTATTATTTGGGAATAATATAGATAATAATGCTACTGTAAAATAAGCAGTTAAAATCCATAGAAATGCTTTAGCTAACAATGTAGGCATTTTTTCTTCTTCTTCGTTTTTATTATCGTCTGGTTTATTTTCTTTGCCACTCTGACCGCCTGACTGATCACTTCCTCTCTGTCTTGGTGGACCATCTCGCTGAGGTGATTTGTCTTCATTTGAATATTTTCTTATAATTTCATTCTGATGTTCAAGACTAAGTCCTGATCTTTTTAATAGAGATGATATAGCAATATATTCTCTTTTAAGAATCTGCACAAAAGATAAAAGCATATTATAAAGTGATGTAGAGCTTTATACTAGTAGGTGCAGCGAGGACAGTTTTCTAACTCTCTTGGAATAGGGTTGTGAATGCACTAGTTTCATTTTTAGTTTTTGTATCCTTAACTATCAGGCACTAGCTCAGACTTCATCAAGAAAATTTAATATAAAATGTCTTATTTCTAATATTGAAGGTTAACATTTACTTTGTTCACACACTGGGTTTGGCAGGGAGATCAACCCCTGGGCAGTTATCATGTGTATTGGATTGAACTCAGGACTAAAGGGATTGGATTTGGGATTAGACTGGAGGATTGGGACAATAGGTTATAAAGTTGGGGGTTGAATTGCATGTTCAATCCCTTTCGTGTGAACAGTTAGGGTTGAACCCCCTGCCAAATCCTGTGTATGAACTAAGTAATTGTTTAACCTACATTTTAAGTATGTTAAAAAATGGATTATTTTAAAAAAAACCCTTTTACATTGACAAATTATAAATCAAAACGATCAACAAAGCCTTGTATTTTATATATTTATTTTTTCTCTTCATTATACTATCATTTTTTTACTAAAAATAAAATATTTTTTGTTTGGTGGATAAAAATAAAATTTTAGAACAATAAAATTAAAAATAAAAGTGATTTTTTCCTCTCCAAAATATCTAATTGTTATCTAATTGTTATCTAAAAGTTATCTAATACATTACTACACAATGTGTCCAAAAGTCCCCCCTCCCTCTTAATAGTTGAACTAGATAAGATAAATTTTTGAAACTTAGAGGATCTCCATTATGTATAGTGAAGTTGTTTTTTGCATTGACCATTAGGGCACAGTGTCCGATGGCACACTACGACATCTAACTTTATATTTTCTAATTGGCCCCCATATTTTTTTCTTGCATATTTTAATGCTAAGACCAAAGTAATTACTTTAATAATTTTTTTAGTATTATCAAAAGCAGTATACTTTGTTTGATTTTGAATAAGTTGATATTGTAGGAAATTCAGCAGGAGTATTAAAAAGGGCTTTTTAGGCAGCCTGTGGACTAACTTTTGATGAATCAACCTGGCATATACCCGTAAAATTGAGGGAAACCACAGAAAACAGTAAATATTTTAAAAGCCTGTAATACAAACAGTAAATTCACTTGTTAATACTGTTCCACTATACTCTAAAATAAATTCTCAAGGGGACAAGCAGCACTTGGAGTGGTAACTCATGCAACTAATACTGTTTTTAGGACCACCAAAAAACAGGGGGTGCATTTGTGAGGCCAAACTATTCAGAATAAAATGTGTTTTCTACAGCCCAGGTCAGGTTTAGAGAGTGAGGCCAAGAGCAGAGCCTTAAAAGCCCACTAAGAGAAAAAGCTAGAGCTGAATGAAAGTACCCGGAGCTTGATTAGTTTGTTCACTTATCCCTCACAGCATTAATAATAAAACCTTCCTGGCAGGAAAATCAAACAAAAAAATTCAGAATGTTTACATTTTATATTTTTGTTTTTTGTATCTAATTTTTGTTGTCCCTTTAATTATTTTTTAATAAAAGAGGAAAACAGACAACAATAACCATCGTAGCCTATCTAATAATCACACAAGATAGTTAAATTTGTTCGCGAGATTGATTTTAGTCAGCACAATGGTGTTGGTATTTTAATACCTTTTACCAATTCTGAATGTAATAATCAGAGTTCTCTAAACAGCCAGGCGTCACAATAGCACCCAGGGAGTTGGAACACTGTAACCCACCTTTTCTACCAGTAAATTCTACAACACTATAGCACTATAGTTGGCTAAGAAAGGCATAACAGCAAGTCATATCAGAATACTGTGATTTACACAGAATACTTCCACATGCATGATCTCGACACAGTGAAAAGGATAAAAGTAAATACAGACCCTAAATGGATTACTGCATTTCAGTAAGATAAAAATTAAATTTGATTGTGGAATAGAATTAATAAGTTACTTTACTCATACATTTCAGGCTTTCGATAGGACTGAAAATGTCGAAAGAAGAAAATTTTTAGAAAATATTTTAGCCGCTAAGGCTACTTTTAGCAACTATTGTAATCGTAGAGGAAGTATGCCTAATGTCGTGTTGCCTGTCATTCATAAAGTTTACTTTTTGTGACAGAAATTCATACCAAATAAAAAAACATAAAATTCTTATTTTTCGGGCGCAAATATAACAAAATAGAGGGTTTGTTTACAAAAAAGTATTGAATTTGACATTCTTCTCTCGATTACAGAATGGCAGCCATAGATAAACAATATTAACATAGATGGTTCACTCCTGACTGTAGTGGGAACACTCAATTGACAAGTTTGTGTTTATGATTTAAGTTGGGGGCCTCATCACTAATCTTAAAGAGCGCTAGTAGTAAAATCCTGTTTGCTCTATTCTCTACCAGATTGTGCTGTAGTTTTTTTTAAATTAAAACAGTTGCCAATCGTTTAGTAAAATAAAATAAAAGTAAACAAAGACATAGGTCTTTGATGGAAAATATTTCATAATTACCATAGGGTAATTACGAAATATTTTCCATCAATTCATTTATGTTTTGATGTTTACTGACCCAAGTAGTAAAAGTAAATGAACTTAGACTGGAACATGATGATAATATATAATTAAACGAGTTTAATATGTTATTAAATTTTATATTTTTTGAATATATTTCAAGGTGTATGCTCAATGTAATATGGCAAACAATAGTTTGTATGATAAACAAGTAAACAATTCTGGCGCGGTGGTCCACATGTTGGGCGAAATTCCTTTGGAATGCGTGTTTCCGTTCATTACAACCCACTTGCATAAGGTTCCGGTTTATGCTTTAAACCTAAGCAGTCACTCAATTATCAAGCACTGCTCGTGCTCATTTTGGCTGTACTTTTCAAAGGAAATGCGCATAATTATCCACTTGGTTATACGAAACTATGCCTCTAAAATTGGCAGTGCGCACTATTATTCGAACTAGTTTAAAGCTCAGTTAGTGTTTACCTTTAAAGGTTTTAGCGCATTCCTCTGAAAAATACTGAAAGGTGCGAGCAGTGCTTGATAATTGAGTAACTGCTTAGGTCATTGCAAGAATGGGTTGTTAAGCACGGAACACACATTCTAAAGAAAATTCACCCAACATGCGGACCACAGCGTCAGAATTATTTTGTAGTTATAAACGTGAAAAAACGATAAAAATTATCGAGGGTTTCAGGATTCGAAACAAGAATTATTTGTAATAACTTATATAACGTAAAAACTATATAAAAAATGTTTAACATAATTTTTAAGTTAAACCGGTTACATACGGTTACGTATATAACCGTATGTAACCGTATATAACGTATGTAACCGTATATAACGTATGTAACCATAACGTATTAACGTTTAACATACGTAGCCAGGATTTAATTTTGGAGGGGCTGAATATATATATATATATTATATATATATATATATATATATATATAATATATATATATATATATATATATATATATATATATATATATATATATATAATATATATATATATATATATATATATATATATATATATATATATAATATATATATACATATATATATATAATATATATATATATATATACTATATATATATATATATATATATATATATATAATATATATATATATATATATATATATTATATATATATATATATATATATATATATATATATATATATATATATTATTATATATAATATATATATATATATATATATATATATATATATATATATATATATATATATATATATATATATATATATATATATATATATGTGCAATGTTTTCAAATTATTTTTATATCTTTCAATTTCATGGTATATTTTTTATATACCATTTTTATTATGATATTAATATTATAAGTTCATTGTTAAAAAAAATATATGTTATGTAATTTATTATTTTTATATATTTTTTATAGGTTTTATTTTTTCACACATTATTGCGGGTTTAGGTTATGTAAAAATTTCGGGGGGGCTGAAGCCCCCTCAGCCCCCCCCCTGGCTACGCCACTGGTTACAAATATAGGCCCGTATTCAAAGACATTTTCCTTAAACTTAACATTCTCCTTAAGGAGACCTAACATTTTCCTAACATTCTTCTTAAGGAACCCTTAAGGAGAATGTTAGGAAAATGTCTTTGAATACGGGCCATACTGTTTTCCTGTCATATTTTATCCATCTGTTTTATCGTTAAGTATTATATATATATATATATATATATATATATATATATATATATATATTATATATATATATATATATATATATATATATATATATATATATATATACACAGCAGCTAATTTTTAAAAACCTAATGTATATCGTAATGAGTTGAATTAAAATGGTCCGGAGTCATTAAGACCATTCAAAGTACTCCAAGCAAGGGTTTGAATGCTGGTACCCTCCATAATTTTTATAACTACAAAAAAATTCTGACGAGGTCCGCATGTTGGTTTACTACGGATACGCTAGTGCTAGAAAACTACCCGGAGATGTACCCCGCCGATAAGGGGAAAGGCGATCGCATTTACAATCTAGTATTTCACTAAACAACTTTTTAAATAATTTTTTAAGCGTAAATCTATTATTCTATTAAATATACTTTGTGTTTAACTTCCTTCTAACCTGAGTTGAACTTAGCTATAAAATGATTTGTCTTTGTTAGCTATAAAAAGCGATGTTTTGTCACGATCTGTTACGACGTCATTGTACTAGATCGGCTTAGCTAATAATACAAACGGGGCAAGAACCAGAGCGTATTAAATGCGCAACGGATACGATGGGGATCGGCTGTTAAAAACTCTGCATATACGTGGTAAAATTAAATAGCTAACAGTCATAGGATGCCTTAGTATATTAGGATACCTTCAGTATCCGAGCGTAGTACGAGTAAAACCGCACGCGTAACCACAGTTTTTTCCAAAAAAAACTACAAAACTAAGTTCAAAGCTATCAAAACTACAAAGCCCCTAAAAAGTTCAAAAATATGTGATAATCAAGTTTATTCTAATCAAAGTTACATTTAAAGTAAGCTTTTAGCGAATTTCCTTTGAAAATTCGCCTAATGGGATAGGCGTCATGGCGGAATTCGAACCTCGGACCACGACACAAATCCGTTTCAGAGGTCCCTTATGACGAAAAAATACTTTTTTGAAACTATATATATATATATATATATATATATATATATATATATATATATATATATATATATATATATATGTATGTATATATATATAATAATATATATATATATATATATATATATATATATATACATATGTATTTCTAGACACTTTCTTGTAAACACTCTATCTTTCGAACGGATTAATATTTTTAACCAAACTTGGTACAAAAATCAACCTTCGGGAGGACACGAACCCTATTGAAAACCAGGTTTTTGTGACTCATTTTGTCTGTATTTTCCAAAGGAAATGCGCTAAAACCTTTAAAGATAACTGACTAAGCTTAAAGATAAGTAACTAAGCTTTAAACTAGTGCAAATAATAGAGCGTACTTCTAATTTTAGAGGCATAGTTTTGTGCAACCAACTGGATAGTTATGCGCATTTCCTTTGGAAAATACAGACAAAATGAGTTACGAGCAGTGCTTGACAATTGAGTAACTGCTTAGGTTCTAAAGCATGAACCGGAACCACGCAATGGGCATGGTTCTTGCATAAGCAAGAAAATGGTTGTTTAGCACGGAAACACGTATTCTAAATGAAATTCGCCCGACAGCGGACCACCGCGCCGGAATTATTTATTTAGTAGTTGTAAACTTATATAAAAAGCACAGAAACACGCATCAAAGGAAATTCGCCCGACATGCGGACCACCGCGCCAGAATTTTATTATTATTTAAGTTAAGCTGATTAGGATTAGTACGTCATTATATTTCATTTCATAATGTGCATAAAATGTCTTTTGATAATCTTCTAATATATCAATAATATTCGCGATGTTTTCCAAAACTTGGGGGCCTCATCACGCGAAGCAGCACCATCGTTTTCTTAAAAAAATAACAATAATTCATTTTGATTGTTTTAGACTAAAGATTAAAATTTGCTGTCTGAATATAACATCTCGGGTTGGCGCAAACGGATAAGTTAAGGAAACACAAACATTTCAACATTGACATTAGAGGTTCGAATCCAAGGGGGAACAGTATGAGGGGAGGGGAAGAGAGAATAAGGAGTAAAACATTAAATTTTTCACTTTTTACCAATTTATACGAAATTCATATAGATCTTATTTGGGATCACTCATCCATCGACTCCTCATCATTCTAGCGCTGAATAGCGGATGGAAAGACTTGATTACTCCCATCAGCTCGTTGTTTGGTTAATAAAAATATCTGACAGTATCACGCTGTCACCACCAGATTGTACTACTTGAGCCTCCTGCATCCCATCAACTATTTTTTTAAAAAAATCTTTGAGTGAGCCATCTATGTTAATATTGTTTATCTATGATGGCAGCCATTTGAAAATTATCGAAACAACTCGATTCTTTTAAAATCGATTTTTCTAATCTCGCACTAGTTTTTATAGGAGTCGGTTCACTTGTTATAGTATGCATTCCACTATAGGTCTATCAACATATTTGGCATAAAGAGATTGCAACCTTATTGCGTAATCATATCCATGTAACAAAGAAATAAAATCTAGATCTTACGTTTAATTTAGCGGGTGTTATACTTAAATTACGACTATGAATGGCTTGGAATCCTTTGATAACTGGCTCTAAACATTTATAAGAAGTGATACGAGCAGTATCATTGAGGCAACGTAATTTCCATATATTTGATTTCGAATTTAATAAAAGGGCATTCCAAACCATATTTTAAACTTTAAAACAATATAGGAACCAAGAGGAACTAAAAAAAGGAAAAATTTTCGAATTTCACAACATTTTCGGTACACTTTTCTGAACTTTAAAAAACCAAAACATAACCTGATAAGAAACCTAAGGAAACTTTTTGTCATGAAGGTGTTAGTTCATAGATGAGTGAGTTATTTATTTTTAGTCAATTAATTAAGCAAGTAACTCATAGAAATGTTATTTCTGCATAACTAAAATACTATTATTATTATTATTATAAACATTATATATGTAAAAATAATTTCTCAATATCAGTTTACATAGATAATATTTACTACAAAATATAAATTTTAATTTCGTAAGCATATCTAATAATTTTTACTCCATAATTCAAGATGATGATTGAGTGCTGCCAACTTAACAAAAACGCATGAAAAAAATAAATAATAAAACAAAACAACACTGTCAAATTGTCCTTTCAGGGAGGTTTTCTGAAGTTGTTTCCACGCCGAAGCCTTTCCTTGAGTGTATTATTGTGAATACCAGTTATGGCTGTCGGTAAAAATAAGGGATTATCTAAGGGAGGAAAGAAAGGAGTTAAGAAGAAGGTGTAAGTAAATTTAATTTAAGCCTTCAACATTTAAAATAATTAGTTTTTATTGAATATTTATGCCGGATGTTTAAGATATATGTGGATTCGGGTCATGTTTAGGTGTCGGACATTCGTCTGATTTGATGGTGTTTTTCATATTGACGATGATTCTAGTTTCAATTATGTATCAAAATAATAATATCCATTAATTTGACTGTCTAATATGTATTTAGCTTTTGTTTGATTTTGATTTTTTTTTATTTTCAGTGTCGATCCCTTCACTAGGAAAGAATGGTATGATGTTAAAGTACCATCTTTATTCAATACTAGACAAATTGGTAAAACTTTAGTCAACAGAACCCAAGGAACAAGTAAGTTCATTCAATTATCTTTCCTACTATAAGCTGGTTTCTACTAGCTATTACGACTTTATGGTGTGTTAACTCTCCCTTTTTCCCATATTAAAATTCACCCTAGTGGAGGTAGAAAAGGGGACAGTGTTCCAACTTCTCAGTTTGATGTGGTCCTAAAACAAGGGCTATATACATGATCTACTGCATTAAGCAAAAAACTTAAGTTGACAGAACCCAAGGAACAAGTAAGTTCATTCAATTCTCTTTCCTACCTTAAGTGGGTATCTGCTAGCTATTACGATTTTATGGTGTGTTATCGCTCCCTTTTTCCCATATTAAAATTCACCCTAGTAGAGGTAGAAAAGAGGACAATGTTTCCAACTTCTCAGTTTGATGTGGTCCTAAAACAAGGGCTATTTACATGATCTACTGCATTAAGTGATACTTACCATCTACATTTTTTTATTGCTTGATTCATCAGCTGATTTTAATGGCGATATTAATTTATTTTTGTTACAACGTGACAAATGTTTTTTACTTATTTCATCCCCTAGTGCCTTTGTGGTTTTCCTTGCAGCTTTTTTTCCATCAATCATCCAACATGTATTTGTTGGTAAAAAGTGTTGTATATGAATTGTAATTTAAAATGCATATAACATTTTCAATATCCAGTGTTGATGTCTGTTTTTATTTTGTATGCTGTGCTTGATATGTGGAATATTTAATTTAATTAATTTTACATTTAAATCAAATAGTATATGTTTTCTCTTTGTTAAAGAGCTGTTAAAATAATTTTAACCTTTGAAATTAGGAAATTAGTGCTAGAGTCTGATAAAGTAGTAACCGGGATAATGTGAAAAAAGCTGGTCGTCTTTAACCTCTTATTTCAGTTGAGTTAAAACCTTATTCCCTCGTCCTAAGCCCTATAGTTAGTTAGACACACGGTTTAAATCAGTTCACAGCGTGGGACAATAGTATTGAGTAACCAATGATGATGGCCTGATATGTAATTCTAGGTGTGGTTTATCATTCAAAACTTACCTCATTAGCTCCCTCGCATTATTTTCCCCCGATGTCACCTGATTTTCACTGTGTTTCATATTAAAGTAGTATAAAATTCTACATCACTTAATGCTAGAACTGTTAATAAATTGCAGCAATTTTAAAATTCAGGGGGGTTCATGTCAAATACATCACCCCAGATTACTTGACTCCGCACAGAACTATAGAGACACAATTGGTATCTACCCCCACTAAGTTGACCATTGGAAGTTTAAAGAACTAAATAGTTTTTTGGTAATTGTCTAGCGGGTATTGTAATCTGTAGATAACATTTGTTTTTCTAGTCACTTTAAAAAGTTGAATTAGAGCATATCATTATATGTATCACTTCTGAAACTATTCTGTCCTTGTCTCTTTGATACCAATATCTCTGAATTCCATTTATTTTTCTTTTGCAATGTATTGAAAGTGATTAATTCTGGTGTACCATTAAGTTTATTTTCAATTAATAGTGGGTAGTAATTCTTATTTATGCAAAACAATAGCATGGAAAAAAAATACCGGCTCTTAATTATATTGGGATATGACACAGTTTCTGAAATAATTAGTATTAAGGTATGCTCCAATATTAAGTTACCATAGAAAAACCATTACCACACATGCCAAGTGATTATCAAACAAATAATTAGCTATTTGAACTTCCAGTGTTCAACTTAATGGGGGTAGATACCAATTTTATCACAGCAGCTCTACACGAATTGTGAATAAACGTGTACAATTAAAACTAGAGACAACAGTTTGCAGTGTTGCCTTGAGGTTTTGTCTACACTACTGTAATCATTAATTTATGTTATAATTTGTTTAGAAATTGCATCTGAGGGTCTTAAAGGACGTGTGTTTGAAGTAAGTCTTGCTGATCTTCAAGCCGATACTGATGGTGAAAGATCTTTCAGAAAATTCAGACTTATTGCTGAGGATGTCCAAGGCAAATATGTCCTTACCAATTTCCATGGCATGGATCTTACCACTGACAAACTTAGATCCATGGTCAAAAAATGGCAGGTAATAGTCAATTAGAGCTGTGTACCATTATCTCAAGTTTTTTTCAGCCTCAATTTGTGAAAATCTATGATTTGTTGTGAACAATCAGTTAATTGAGTGTACAGGTAAACATGATCCTGCCACCCAGACATTCCATGCTTGATCCCAGTTAAAGCCTCAAGGATTTTAAATCCTTAGCCCTTTAAAAGGGTACTTATTATTCATCCATGATTCCTATCTTAAATAAACCTTGTTTAGGCAAAATTTAGGACCATAAAGAGAGAAGCTGTTTTATTGATTAAGATGTGTTTCTCCACTTTGTCTTAAGGTCAGGAAAACTCAATCTTACAATGGGGCTCCTGTTGATCTTGTTAAAGCTATAGCAACTTGTTACCATGTCTTACCATCTCTGTGTATTTGATATGAATACACATATTTATTGCCTACCCGTAGATTTATTAGGTATAAAAAGATATTTATAAGTATTTATAGATATTTATTGGTGTAAAAAGATATCCCCTATCTATAAGAGTTTACGAAAGGAACCTTACTATGTTGCCTACTTGCATAGTGTTCTATCTCCTCATCCTCATTGCTGTCAGTCCAGTTCATTGTATTAATCTTACTTTTTTTCATTATAGTATCCTGACTTGTTATGAGTTTTATTAACATGTTCCTGCTAATTGTATATTATTATTATATGGTAGTTTTGTAATACCTCTTTTCTTATGTTTAAATGCCTTTACTCTTCTGTTTCTACGCAATGTTCATAAATTTTAGTATGATATCTTAATGATATTTTGCAGACTCTTATTGAAGCTAACGTAGATGTTAAAACTACTGATGGTTATTTATTAAGAGTATTCTGTATTGGATTCACTAACAAAGACCCACTTTCCCAAAAGAAAACTTGCTACGCTAAGCACACACAGGTACTATTTTCTTTGATTTCTAAATTACTCCATATACTGAAACTGTTTTGTTGTATGCTTAATTTATAAATATTATTAATTCACTGCAGAAAAGTGACATTAAATAATTTATACTGGTTGTACAGATGGTTAAACTAGATTTTAAAAATTTGTTATTGATTTTGGCACGACTCGCTTAAGATCTAACTGCAGAAGAATTTCAACTGCCCTAAAAGATTCAATAATATTTTTTCTCCCATTCATCAAATATCAAAAATATAAATGATATTTTACTTACTTGATGAATACTAAAAATATTTTCAAAAAATATGTAGCTTATGAGACTTTTTATAGTTTAAAAATAAGCACTTCTAGAGTTAATCAGAACAAGTTGGATGAGTTAATGTAATGGTTTGTTTATATGTGATAAGCTAATTATTAAAATAATATCCCATCCTTTTTTACTTCGTGGTAAAATATATACTATGTTCGTGGTAACTCAATGGACATTACCTGAGTATTTGAAAGCTCAGCATATCATTAATGTGCTATTGTCTACAAGCAGCTCAGGAATATTATTCTGAATATGGAGTGAATACCTTATTATTTTTAATCTCGATATTAGGTCCACTCTAATTCATACATTTTTACTACTCTCTTTTTAAATGTATCTTAACTCTTTTTAATAAACAATTTAAAATATTGATTTATTGGATCAGGAGTGTTATTATACTTTAAATATAATTTTATTCAATTCAAGTGCTAAAAATTATCAATGATTCCTTCTTAAAATATGAAGAGATTGAATCATATGTGTTCTTCCAAAAATGTTTTTGAAATATGATATGTGTTGAGAATCCATCCATTCAAGCAGGATGTAAAATACAATATAGTCTCAGATTAGTACTGACATTTTTCAACCGATAAAAATTTGCATGAAAGGTGATTTCACATCATGTTTAAAAAAGGCATCTGAGGAATAATTATTAAAACAGGACCTTTTATGGGAGTTGTAAAAACATGTTTTTTGTTTTCTAATGTTAAATATATTTTGTTGGTAGGTTCGTGCTATTCGTAAGAAAATGGTAGATTTAATCACAACAAATATTAGTACTGTAGATTTGAAAGGAGTCGTAGGCAAATTATTACCTGACTCCATTGCTAAGGATATTGAGAAGGCATGCCAGAATATCTATCCTCTTCATGATGTCTACATCAGGAAGGTAATCAATATTTTTTTTATTTATTTATTAGTTTGGTTGTACCATCGATAATTTTATTCAAATACCTAATTGACTGAGTTAGGTCTGACACCCCTGGGACATAACTTTCTAAATCCAGTCTAAAAATTAAGATTTTACTACAAAAATTTAATTTACTTGGTATTTTTTAAATGGGGTCTGAAAATGTTTTGGTTCAAAAGTTTTACATCAATGTTATGAAAATGAGACTAGTGTTGCATATAAGCTAAATATAATATTTGTGTGCAAAAAATTAATTATCTACCTGGTTTTATTACATCTTACATAATTTAGATCTTTTGCTTGAACACATAAATTTCACATTTTCCACTTATATTTTGTCTCTTTTTGTTAACTTTTTTATTCAAGACATTTTAAACCCCTATTTTGAAGTTATCTGTGTAGGAAATTTAAAAAAAAAAAATCTTTTAAAATCATTACTTTCAGATGTGGGGTTTAAAAATTAACCTCCCTGTGATGTCAGACCTAACCCAGTCAATTGTCTTAAGTAGTGCCTGAGTTTTTGAAAGCGCAACATAATGTCAATATGCTGTTGTCTCCAAGCAGCTCAGGAATATTATATTTGAATATAGAGTGTATACCATTTCATTAAAATTGGTGTTATTTGGTTCACTCAAATTCATACATTTTCTTACATATGTAGCACGAGGAGTTAATTTGAACATAATTAAAATTAATTTTTAATAGTGAAAAATAAAATTAATTAAATAATGATTAAACCCTTAAAACATTAGTAAATAAAGGAATCCATTTGTGACAAAGGTCATGTGATCAAATTTGATGTTAGGGGATATGTATCCTTGTCTTACTAGGAAATTTAATTCAGATATGTATCCCTGTTTAAGAAGTGACAATTATGATGTACTGATTTTTGGTCATTCTGTAGTATTACACATGGTTATAATCAGTGAAAAGCACAGGAAAATAATGCATGGGAGCCAATGAGGTTAGTTCTGGAACCTCTTCCACAATTTTTTATCAGGCCAACTTAGTTAATTCCTCTGCAATATTTTCCAACTCTGTCAATTAATAATAACTATAACATGGTAAGCACTGCAGAGAGCTCCTACGGTTGATGCTTTTTATTTATATCCCGCAATATCACTTAGACACTTAACTTACATAATACTTACACAACTCTTTAACTCTGTAAGAACTGCTTTGATTTTTAATTTGATATTTTGTAAAATTTGTATTTTTTATATTGTCTTTATTTTACAAAAAATGTTCTTATTCTTAAGCTTCTGGCAATTTAGTTAGAGTGAAATTTGTCTCAAAGTTAACTTAATTAATAGCAGTTTGAAGGTTATTGATTACTAGCTGGTTTTTTATGTATTTAATTTTATTTTTAGGTTAAAGTACTGAAGAAGCCAAGATTTGAGCTTAGCAAGTTATTAGAACTTCACGGTGAAGGTAAAGGAGGGTCTGATGAACCTGGTGCCAAGGTGGACAGGCCTGATACATACGAGCCTCCCGTACAACAGGCTGTTTAGAGATGTTACACTTTATAATTTAAAATCTTTTATTATTTTAATAAAACATTAAAAAACTTATCTTTGTGACATTTTTGAACCTTTGTTGTCTTTAATGGCTTTAAAATATTTAACTGCTTAAACAGTTATGAGAGTTTTGCCATTTTTACTCTTTTGCTGTTGGTTGCTTTTATTCTTTATAAAAGTTAACCTAAATGGTCGTATTTGTGTATATAATAGTTTTATGCTGATCAGTTTTGACTAATTATATGTAACGGTGGGAGTAAGATTGGTTGCTAGTGTTTTTTCTTAAATATATTATGATGACACACACCTTTAATATAAACAGGAATTGTATTAGTTTAGTTTGATGTTTGAAAATAGTTTAAGTTTAAATAGCACAAGTCAATAGTTTAGGTTTGAGCATACAGCATGCTGAAAATAAGTGAGAGTAGAAACTATCAATGTTTTCCACAATAAAGCAAGGTGGGCGTGGGCTTGCAGAATCCTTACTTTTGTCGGGTATCCTAATGATTGAGCAAAACATACAGTGAAATTGAGCATATGGTTGATAAGCTTTGCCTAAACTGCTGCCCAATATTATGTTCATGACACTAGTTCTTTTTAAGTAATTTTTTGGACTTGATTTGTGGTGTAAATTACTTCACATTCTCACACTAAACTAATCACAATGTTGGGATATAAAAAATGTTTTACTTCATTAAATACCATCAACCTCTGTTCCTGAAAGAGGTAAACAAAATTCTTGCTAGAGAGGCATTTTCATTGGCCAATGTATTGGATTATCCTATCTCCCTTAGAGGAAGTAGTGTCCTTTCCTTCATTAAGTATTACAATAGAATGTAATTGAAGAATTAGTGTTACTTTAAACATTGAGATGGTTGGCTCCTGCAGCCTGTGAGCATAAACTTTATTGACCCAGTGCATTGACTATATAAAAGGCCACAGATAAAGAACAAACTATTGTCTGTGGTGGGACACTATTCATGTTTTTCGAAACAGTATTGAGTATAGAATGATATACTACAAATGATAAAAAATCTGAGGTTTCAGTTTTTTTAACATATTCCGAATGTACTGTCAGTTATTATGTATTTCCAAATGAGATTAGGGTTATGTTATTTTTATAGAACAATCCAGTAGGATTTGCATTATGAATTTAAAGGTATATTATTTTGCTGTCATATATCCACTTTTTTATAATTGGTCCACAAATCTCTAAAAAAAATGGGTTCCTGTTTATGCACTTATCTTGCGAACACCAAACAGTTGAACTCACTAATATTTGTACAAAAATCAAGTCCCATAAGAAGAAATAGTTGTAGTTGTCCATTTATGCAACTCAGCTGTTATAGTACATAGGGAGAGGTTATAGACCACCAAGCAAGTAGGCCGTGTTGTTGGGCCCTTTTTGCTAACTCTCTTATATAGAAGATGTTCTACCTTATGAGTCCTAGTGCAAGCATTTTACGTCTAATCTAATTTACGGTCAGTAGAACCGTGAACTTAATCTAATTTTTTATAGTAATTGATTTAATTTTTATTCTTTTGATTAATTACTTTGCCTCAATTAACCTCAGATTGCATTGATTGAAAGCGTTAGCATCTGGAATCCTATTTAATACAACTCCTAATATATTATAAAGCAATTCTTATGTCACTTTTTAAAACCTAATAGCCATCACTTCAGTCTGCGGTTGGTATTGTAAATTTGTCAATTGTTGCCATGTATAAAAATTTTTAAATATAACCTCATCAATAAAGAATCCCTATCCCTAAAGCACCTTGCTACATACTAGCACTTTGTTTTTAAAGCGTGGAGCGCATATATAACTGCAGCGAAGCATGCGCTCTTATAAAAAAAACTCAACCACTGAGGAGGATAAAAAGGAAGTAATTACGGTATGTTAAAGCCTATTGTCTCTATAATAAATAAAATCAAATTATCTTAAATCTATCAGATATTGCTCATCCATCTATTTTTTACTTTTTCTTCTTATACCAGAGGTATAAGAAAAGTATTGTGTTTGCAAATAAAACAAAACCAAGATTTCACCTAAGCTATCAGGTCTATTTCAGGTGTTTTAAGACCACCTAACAGTATTTACAAAACATGAATTATTTGGTACAAGTATATCCCCTTATATAATTAATAAGTATACTAAGTTTCATTTAGTATAGACTTTAGACTTGCTTTGTCACTTAGACAAAGCAAGTCTAAAGTAGAGAGAATGAGGTATTAATGGAATGTTCCGAGGTACCCCGCACCTAATTTTTTACATATAAGGTAGGTAACAAATTATGAACTAAGTAATTTACTCAATTATTACTATTAAAACAAAATATATTACAAATATAAAAATTTAATGTACATAAAAAAATCAAAATACTATGTACAGAGGACTTGAAAAATAACAGGCAGTAACAATGCAGGCTCAGGTAATAAATTACTTTTAGGTCTAAGAAAATTTTACTGCCATTATGCCTGGCAAGTAAAACATATATCATATGGTACTACTGAGTTTTACAAAAAATTAATAGTTGACATAGTATAATTGTGCGAGAGACACAATGACATTATGTCGAGCCATCAATGAAGACGAATGATGGAACAGTTCCCAGATGTAGCATGCATTTTGCTTGTTACATTTCCTAGGTGTCTCTTGCACAATTATATTGTGTAAGAGACACCTTACACCTTTGTGGTTATCTAAAGGTAACCTCATTGGCATTGCCTTCCTCCCATTATTTTTCCACACTGTCAACTGATTTTAACTGTGTGTAATACTATAGGTACAAAAACAATAATTTGACTTTGACAAGTTCATAGTGTAGTTGTTTACTGAGTCAGTAGAAAATTAGCCTCAAGCTTCATTTCCTGATAAAATTTATTGTAATAAAGAAAACTAAACTTATCTGCAAAAGTATTACTGACACCTTTTTCGGAAAGGAAAAAAATGCTTTTAGTCAACTATCATTAAACCTAATTAATCTTGTTGATTGATTTTGAATGAATTATTATACAGGAATGGACAAATCTTTGGCAACAAGGGTCAATATATGCTCGGTGTTGAGTCTCCAATTTTTAATATCTTTTGATACTTTACACCAATGTTCACCATGATGAGGTTCAGCATCAATGCAGCGTTTTTTAACATCTTCCTGACTCTCCTCATTACCGTTTAGCAACTCAAATTTAAAGAAATAAGCCCAAGCATCTCCTAAATCAGGTTCAATCTTAACAGTCCTGTTAAACCAATCACGAGTTTTTTGTAATTTACGTTCAGTCCAAAATAATTTTGAAACTGCAAGTAACACATGTGGATCGTGCTCACAACGTTTAAGAGCATCAACACTTTTTGTTTTTCTTTGGGGTCTAGGTTCTAAGAAAATAGCTTCTGCCCACAATATACCAGAATTTGGACATTCTTGTAATGCTTTAGCCATCAAGTTATTAGCAATGTCTCTTAAATTTGCTCTATGTTCAACTCTAACTGCTTCCAACCATAAATTTGGATTGGCAGGATTCTTCAAACGGCCTTTTTCCAAAATAGATCTAGCTTTGGTAAGTTGACGTCGTTTCTCTTCCAAATGACTCATCATAATCCAGAGGGGCACAGCAGAGCTACATTTCTTCACTCCAGTGTTGTAAGTCTGGAGAGCTTTATCTAGTTGACCTTGTTGTTCTTCTATCTGTCCTTTCATCATCCACAATTTTGGAAAATCTGGAAATACTTTAATTGCTTCATCTAACAGATTAAGTGATAAATCTAAATTATTCAAACACCATTCTAGTTTAGCAGATTTCATCAAGACCCGAGGAGTAGGAGCAGAAGCTCGGGCTTTAGATAGCAATCTACGAGCTCTTTCATACTCATTGTTTTCTGATTCTAATTTAACTGCAGCCAACCAAATCTCTTCTGAATTAGGATTAGCTTGAAAAGCCAATGCTAAAATACCTCTGGCAGCAGGAACATCTCCAGCCATCCACTTTGATTTAGCACCCATTAACCAGAGTACTTCTGATTTAGGACAATGTGCTACAGCTTTCTGTAACAAGGATTCTAAAGAATCTCTGGTACCATGACTCTTTTCAAAATAAGCTGCTCTTAACCAAATCGATTTCTTACTAGGAAAGGTTTGTAAAGCTTGAGCGTAAACAGCCCTTGCACACTCAAAAGCACCCTGAGAAGCACAATGCTCTGCATCTTCCATCCAAGTATGTTTCCTATCTTCTTCCTCAACACCATGTCCCATAATACTTTTAATCAATACCTGACAAGTCTTAACAGACCCAGCCTTTTCAGCCTCAACAGCTTCTTTAAACCAATGTTCTCTATTGATTTCAACTCCATTTGCACTCAAAGATGTTATAGCTCTATCAATAATCCTCTCAACCATATGAGTGTTACCATTGGCCTCTTCTAACTTGGCAGCAGTGACCCATATCTGCCTGTCAGTGGGTATATTTTCTCTCGCTTTATTTAAAACTTTCCTAGCATTTTCATATGATTCCAAACGAGCTAAAGCTAACCATAGCTCAACACTAGTCGGACAACATTCAACAGCTCTACTTAACAATATCCTAGCATCTTCAGGATCTTCCAACTCTACAGCAGCTTTCCACAATCTAACTGAATTAGGGATCTGTTCTAAAGCTTTTCTATAAACTTTTCTTTTAGCTTTTGTTTCAGTTTCTATATCGGCAGCTTTAATCCAAATTCTAACAGATGTAGGAATCAAACTAACAGCTTGGGCTACAACACTTTTAGCAGTGTCAGGAGGCTGTAAACGAGCAGCTTCCAACCACAAATCTTCTGATTTTGGATTTTCTTCACACCCTTTCATAATTAAGTTTCTAGCAGCTTGTATTTTGCCAGTAACTTCTTCCAATCTTGCAGATGCTATCCAAGCAGGTGGATGGTTTGGATTAGTTTCGCGGACTGATTTTAATAACAATCTAGCTTTTTTGATATCATTAATATCTCCTCCATAAGTAGGTATCATGCTTTGTAAATCAGTTAAGTAACCTTTCGGATCAACCACTGTCTGACCCTCAACTGAATCTGAAATTTGACTCAATTTAACATTCATCAAATTATTACGAGCTTGACCCATTTTACGTAAATCTAAATCACCAGTGGGGGTGAGCATACCATGAGTAGCTGTACCTGGTATGGCACTCATCAAACCACTAGTTGGATCAATAGAAGTTGAGGACTCACCTCCCAAGTTTCTAGAAAGCACTGAATCAGGAAGGGGAGTGAATCTTTCAGCCCTAGGATTCCTCATCTTTCTATTCCTGGCATCTCCGACTTCAGGAATATTCTTCCAATCATCCTCAGTGACAGATACTAAACCCCTTTTTAAATCACTAAACTGCTGCTGAATCTTAGGTCTCTCTTGACGATACCTCTCCAATTCCTCTTTCAGTCGTTTCTCGCGGTATTCTTTACGTTTTTCATCCATTCGTTTATCGATTTCTTCGTATATTCTATCAGCTTCTTCGTCGTCTTTATCGTAAGGATCTTTACTAAAAAGAGACCCCCCATAACCAGAAAATTCGTCATAGTTACTGTCATTTAAATCTTCATCGTCGTCCTCCTCCTCCTCTTTTTTCTTCCGTTTACTAGGAGGTGCGTGCCGGTCGTCTGAAACATCGTTAGCATCCCTAGCAGGACCGATATCAGATCTTGTAGTGAAACCTGTCGCTCCTCGACCCACACCGGCTACATATCCCAGGGGAGCAGGCAGTCCCATGAAATGCTTTTTATTACGGTTAACTAGTGCAGCTGGAGGCGCAGTCATGATGGTTATTATAATATATCACACTAAATACCAACAATTTACAAAGCTATGTAATTTAAATTTCACAACAAACAAAGTAACCTGTCACTGACGTTTATAACAGTTATAAAGGTTCTAAAATCAAGCTTGCATTTTATAAATCGCGTTTTAGTCGTCTTGTCAAAATCCTCTAAAATCTGTCGTCATTTTATGATTTCGTTAGTAAAATGCTTATTTGGAACGACGAATCATGAATAATGTATACCAAAGATTAATTATACTTATAAAATTCTTCGAGAAATTTGGTTTGCACAAAGTTTGGCGTCCAGCCCCCCTGGGCTCGTTACACATACCAAAATATTTTCTAAATAAAGATTTCACGAAGTCAGAATCCTTTTAGTAAAAGAAAGAAACAGAAGTTAGCTAATGTATTAAAAGGCCAAGTTGTAAAAAAATATACATAATTGTTCCTTTCATGCCGATGTTACTTAATATACAAATTTTAAAAGTAAATCAAGATAGTTGGCAAACCTACAAATTTCCCTCGCTCCCCCGCTGTCTCTCTCACTTTTGTACAGGCCGGCCATTTCTACTCTCCGTAAGTTCACGTTAGCCGGCTTCTTCGATCGAATTTTCCTGAGAAAGTTGTATAAAACAGCATAATTCAACAGTTAAATTGTAAGTTAAACATTAATTAACAGTTTACTTGTATTGATGAATGTATGATTTGTTTAATTTATAGTTATTTAGCATGTTATACAGGCTGTCTCCTGGTACGGTTTGGTCGCTGAATGAACTCCGAGAGTCCATTCTACCTTGGGTCCGTTATTCTTGTCACGGCTGATTACTAGTTCATTTGTTCCAAATACCATCCCAAATTGTAATTTTTTAACTTTATTTTATTTTATTGTTGAATGAATGCATCCATTTGTACCTTAAAACATCTTACCACAGCTGTGGTTCAACGCGCGTGCATGCGTTGTTAAGCTCAATTTGCCAATGCAGAATTTAATATGTATTGTTCATTAGCTCTGGATTATTGTATTGGGACTTCATTACTCATTCAACCAAAATACCTGATCAAAAATTTTAGCCTGAGTTACAGTCCATTTATCACAGACTTCTGTAATTTTAAGGCATCAGCTGTTCTGCCAAGTAACCTATTAGAGAGCTGGCTGCCCCTCTCATTTGTAAGGAATTAAATTAATTTATTTTTATAAAAGATAAAAAAATATATATTATCAACGCAACGTTGCGAAAAAAATAACTTCGTCTGGATTGAAGGGAAGTATTATTCTATACAATTGCAGACCAAAGTAATATATAAACTAAGCAGGTTACTCTTATACCAACCCATGTAAATTATCAAAAATGCTGATAGCTGGCACATTAATTAATAGATCGCTGAAACAACTTCATGCACTATCTGTGCATGAACTTTCTTGGATATAACTTTTTCAATTTTATTTACAAAACTGGTAACATTAGGTGAGTTAACTTTTGTTTTGATCTCTGTTTACGTACTTATAAAATAATTGCTGCAATACTTTAGTTTAATAAAAGAATGGATGTACTACAGTATTGAAAAGAAAAGAGCTTAAGGCTTTTATATATATACATATAAACTGAAATCTATTCTGCCTTAAATTTACAATTACTATATTTATATCAAAAACACTTTTATGCTTAAATCTTTTTGATTATCTATAACAATTAATATTAGAGGAAGAAAAATGCACTTATCATTTCTAAAAATATCAAAAATAAAGTAGTATTTAGACAACGATTTACACTGACACATTAAAACAAAGTTTTGAATTTGCCACTTATTTAAATTAATTTAAACAAACCTGAATTCATGTTTGTATTCAAACTTAAACCTCAATCGGATGTTACAAAAGATATTTAAGACAAACATTTTTAAAGGAATTCTTTAAATAACAAAATGTTGGGTTTCTGTATATGGTCAGTTTACATTTAAAATGGTAAAACTAGATATGTCCCCCGAAAGCTGAATTTGATCAAACTCCCGGGTTGACAAAATGTGAACTATATGCAAATTTTGACTGAAATTGCATTTATTTCCCTTCTTGGTTTATTTATTAGGGAAATGGTC
Organism: Microvelia longipes; assembly: GCA_018340805.1. NCBI lineage: Eukaryota > Metazoa > Arthropoda > Insecta > Hemiptera > Veliidae > Microvelia > Microvelia longipes. The sequence continues at coordinate 62,726,387 of JACMZG010001908.1, read as the reverse complement.
ATTGTTAAATTGAAAAATCAGTCCCAGATGTTCAAAAAATCTTAGGTATCCAATCAACTGATTATTGGTTCTCATATTATAATAAGGATTTATTCTTTTTTTTTTTGATAATTTAAAATTATTTTTTTTTATCAGTGTATCTAATGTAAAGATTGAAATGGAGAATAATTTTATTTTCAAGTAGAGTGGGGCTATTGTTATATTAAGTAATGTCAGCAAAAGCTAACTTAAACCAAAGTATGAATTAGCTTGTATGTTTTGTTTCCATGGCTTAACTCACTGGAAAGCATGGACTAACTTCCAAGTAGACATAAAGTGAAGCTCATGGCATGTGTGAAAGTTGCTACTATTTAATCGTACTAATTATTACAGTCTATCGACTACTTTAAGGGAAAAAACTGTAAACAAATTAGGTTATTTTACCAGTGTTTTTGATTTCTCTTTTGTGTAATTTATTTTATAATATAATTTTCATGGTTAATTAGAAAGTAGTTTTCAAAACGGTGTAAACTCAAGAACCATAAACGAAGAGATTCACTAATGGGGTGGAGGTTATTTCCCTGTAGGGGTTTTTTCTCTTTTCAAGTGATGGGTTGGCTGCAGCTTTTCTGATAGGTCAATCTCCAAAATTCTTATTACTTTAGGGATTTTTAAACTAAACGATGGACTGTAGACAGGTAGGATTATGCTGTATTAGTGTTTGGATCTTATTAGATGTATCTTATTAATCAGGCCCTTAAGCCCTCAGGTTGATTGAATTTTCTCTGCATCTTTTAAAATTTAACAATCCTATTAAAGTATATCTGTGAGAACATGTTTTAGTACATTAAAACTGCTGTACCAGTTTTTCCTTAAGTTAAGGAACTTCTTGGTTGGTTACCACCAAATAATAGTCTCTTGTTAAATTAAAAACCGTTGTACCAGTTTTTGCTTAAGTTAAGAAACTTCTTGGCTGGTTACCACCAAATTATGGTCTCTTGTGAAATTATAAATTACCACTTATAATTTCACGATTAACTGTTCAGACCGGTTTGTTTTGGTTATCTTTGACTTACATTAAAATGTTGGATGTTAAATGGTGTCCGCTACTTGTTTTCAGCCCACACTGATGCTGCTTAACTTCCGTTATCTTACCATAACTGGTCTTGCCTTTAGGGATCTACAAGTTTAGTATTCGA
>JACMZG010001908.1:62677709-62720209 GCA_018340805.1 Microvelia longipes | reverse complement strand
AATTTCGAGATCTTGCTTATAGATAAATATTACGTATAACTTTCTTTGAAGATTCCCAAAAAAGCTATTATCCAATGCACATACTAATTTGTTGCTCAAGTTTTGGCTGCCCAGTGATGATTGTGTTTTTGTAAACACAAAAAACATGTTGAATCTCATTTTCAGCTCTATAAGAATGTATTCCTAAGTAGAAGTGATATGACAGATTCATCAACTTTGATAAAGTCATCACTGGTAACCTAACTACCATGACAAGACATGACTATTTTTCTCTAAAGAGCACATTATTATCTAATCACCTGCCACCTGTCCTGATGAGTGCCTTGCATTGCTATAACTCCATCAGCTATATGTCCTGGTCCTAGATCGCAATCTCTTTTATGCCTCTTGAAATGTATGATCATTAGTGTAAAAAGAGCAAATGTAGCTAAAAAATAATACAATATTTCATTATAATAAGAATTGCAAGTGAAATATCCAATTTCAATTCTGTTATATGGTTTTTGTGTTTTCTGTCTTTAACAAATTTGAACGATATAGTTTGATTTTTTTTTACTTTATGAGTGGATTGCATTTAATTAATTATATTAATAATAACAATAATAATAGGTTTCCCCAAGTTAACTGGCATAGATTATTTTTTATATTGATCTCTCTCATCTATGATTTTGATTTTAAATATTATTTTTTATATCTAAAGTTTTTAATTCCCTTTCTTCTTCTTGATAATATGTTTACTTCTTTCCTCTTTTTAGCCCTAAAACTATTATGCAATCAATCAACTTGTTGTGAAACCATTTGTAATTTAATTTATTGTTGCCAGGCTTAATTTGTCTTTATTACTTATCTAGTTGAATTGCTTACCTGCCAGTAAATACATAACTCCTGTAACTAAGACAGCACTGATTTGGTGCTTTAATATGCCGAAAGCTCCTACTAGAGCAGATGAACCCAGTATTATCAGGCAGACCAGTGCACAAGATATTGATAAATTCTGCATCCCTGTAACATATTATTTTCTTTTTAAATGTGATTTTTTGCTTCTGCAGTTTTTAGCAAGCATGGTAATTCTACAATCGTGTTGCAAGTGCATCTTAAAGATTGGTTTTACTTCAAAATTATCTATATAAATAAAATTCAAATGTCGCTACCGATGTTCCCTCTAAACTCGAGAACGACTGGACGAATTTTCACGAAAGTTTTTTACAAAATTAATTCACAGTGATGGGAAGGTTTGAGCCGAGTCTTAAGATGATTAGGGGCATCTAAAGTGGTCTACAGGGGCATCGAATTTAAAAAATCATAGCCTTTTTAGAGAGCATAAAATCATGCATGTCCAAAGCTATTATTTTAGAGCAGTACATTTACAATATTTTGATGCTAAAAATTTTGATTTTAGAGCTATAATAAGCTTTTTAGGACAGTAAATAACTTTGAATAAAGTAATGAATATAACTGACAATGGCCTCGGAATTAGTCTATAAAATTATGTCTATAATTAACTTACGAACAGGAAATAATAATTGTACGAGTCTCAAAATCTTTAGGTGTAGTTAAAATAACTTTAAAGGACTTCAGATTTGTTTTGTAAATTTTATCATTTTACTGACTTTAAAATACGGATTTCCAGTGATTTGTTAAAACTTGGTATAAAGACTAATTTGTAGATGCACTGATTTACAGGCTATGTAGTGCTATAAGCAGACAAATGGAAATAGTTTTGCACAGGGGCATAAATTATTAGTTTACTTCATTTTAATTACATTTAGTATAAAGACTATTTAGAGGGTGCACTAATTTACTGGCTTATGTAGTACTATAAGCAGATAAAAGAAAATTGTTGTGGACAGGGGCATAAGTCATTAGTTTACTTGATTTTGATTAGATTTAGTATAGTATATTTAAAGGGTGGACTGATTTACTGGCTATGTAGTACTATAAGCAGATAAAAGAAAATTGTTGTGCACAGGGGCATAAGTTATTGGTTTACTTGATTTTGATTAGATTTAGTATAGTATATTTAGAGGTGGACTGATTTACTGGCTATGTAGTACTATAAGCAGATAAAAGAAAATTGTGGTGCACAGGGGCATAAGTTATTAGTTTACTTGATTATGATTAGATTTAGTATAGAGACTATTTAGAGGGTGGACTGATTTACTGGCTATGTAGTACTATAAGCAGATAAAAGAAAATTGTGGTGCACAGGGGCATAAGTCATTAGTTTACTTGATTATGATTAGATTGGTATAGGTATTTAGAGGGTGGACTGATTTACTGGCTATGTAGTACTATAAGCAGATAAAAGAAAATTGTGGTGGACAGGGGCATAAGTAATTAGTTTACTTGATTTTGATTGGATTTAGTATAGTATATTTAGAGGGTGGACTGATTTACTGGCTATGTAGTACTATAAGCAGATAAAAGAAAATTGTGGTGGACAGGGGCATAAGTAATTAGTTTACTTGATTTTGATTGATTTAGTATAGTATATTTAGAGGGTGGACTGATTTACTGGCTATGTAGTACTATAAGCAGATAAAAGAAAATTGTGGTGCACAGGGGCATAAGTCATTAGTTTACTTGATTATGATTAGATTTAGTATAGTATATTTAGAGGGTGGACTGATTTACTGGCTTATGTAGTACTATAAGCAGATAAAAGAAAATTGTGGTGCACAGGGGCATAAGTAATTAGTTTACTTGATTATGATTAGATTTAGTATAGAGACTATTTAGAGGGTGGACTGATTTACTGGCTTATGTAGTACTATAAGCAGATAAAAGAATTGTGGTGCACAGGGGCATAAGTATTAGTTTACTTGATTTTGATTAGATTTAGTATAGAGACTATTTAGAGGGTGGACTGATTTACTGGCTATGTAGTACTATAAGCAGATAAAAGAAAATTGTGGTGGACAGGGGCATAAGTAATTAGTTTACTTGATTTTGATTGGATTTAGTATAGTATATTTAGAGGGTGGACTGATTTACTGGCTATGTAGTACTATAAGCAGATAAAAGAAAATTGTTGTGCACAGGGGCATAAGTAATTGGTTTACTTGATTTTGATTGGATTTAGTATAGTATATTTAGAGGGTGGACTGATTTATTGGCTTATGTAGTACTATAAGCAGATAAAAGAAAATTGTGGTGGACAGGGGCATAAGTAATTAGTTTACTTGATTTTGATTGGATTTAGTATAGTATATTTAGAGGGTGGACTGATTTACTGGCTATGTAGTACTATAAGCAGATAAAAGAAAATTGTTGTGCACAGGGGCATAAGTAATTGGTTTACTTGATTTTGATTGGATTTAGTATAGTATATTTAGAGGGTGGACTGATTTACTGGCTTATGTAGTACTATAAGGAGATAAAAGAAAATTGTGGTGACAGGACATAAGTAATTAGTTACTTGATTTTGATTGGATTTAGTATAGTATATTTAGAGGGTGGACTGATTTACTGGCTATGTAGTACTATAAGCAGATAAAAGAAAATTGTTGTGCACAGGGGCATAAGTTATTGGTTTACTTGATTTTGATTAGATTTAGTATAGTATATTTAGAGGGTGGACTGATTTACTGGCTATGTAGTGCTATAAGCAGATAAAAGAAAATTGTGGTGGACAGGGGCAATACATCATTAGTTTACTTGATTTTGATTCAATTTCGTATAGAGACTATTTAGAGGGTGCACTGATTAACAGGTTATCCAGTGCTATGCAACTAATTTGCAGGTTCTATGCAGATATAAGGGAGTATTGTTCCAAAGGGGCATAACTATTAGTTTACTAGATTTTGATTAAATTTAGTATAGAGACTAATCAATAAAACTATTTTGGTGTAGCTCAAATCACTTTCAGGGACTTTTACTTATTATTTAATTAATGCAAATTTTACTAATTATGTAATTGTCAACTTTTGACAATGACAGTTACTTTATTTTATTTGCCATTTTTTTCTTTAGACGATTGTTAAAAATCTAATTATTGGTTAAATATCTTATAAAACGGTTACATGCATAATATATTTTTTTTATATATTTCATTAACCATGCCTAGAATTAAACAATATATAGGCCGACTGCAATCTAAATCTAAAAGAGTAAAACAAAGGCGCGAAAAAGAATCAACTGAAGAAAAAAATTTGAGACTTTTAAAAAATAGGTTGAGAGCTGCCACGTCTGCACCAAATGCACAAGAGCATGAAACAGGCTGAAGGAAAGTAGAAAAAGATTCGCAACATATAATGCTTCGTTGACCTCAGAACAGCGAGAGTATAGACTTCAAAATGATAGAAATAGAAAAAAATACAAAAACTGGTAACTGTGAGTTTAAAGTTAGAAGGATTCAACTATGATCCGAGTAAAGAGTAACTTACGAACAGGAAATAATAATTGTACGAGTCTCAAAATCTTTAGGTGTAGTTAAAATAACTTTAAAGGACTTCAGATTTGTTTTGTAAATTTTATCATTCTACTGACTTTAAAACACGGATTTCCAGTGATTTTGTTAAAACTTGGTATGAAGACTAATTTGTAGATGCACTGATTTACAGGCTATGTAGTGCTATAAGCAGACAAATGGGAATAGTTGTGCACAGGGGCATAAGTTATTTGTTTACTTCATTTTAATTACATTTAGTATAAAGACTATTTAGAGGGTGCACTAATTTACTGGCTATGTAGTACTATAAGCAGATAAAAGAAAATTGTTGTGCACAGGGGCATAAGTAATTGGTTTACTTGATTATGATTAGATTTAGTATAGTATATTTAAAGGGTGGACTGATTTACTGGCTATGTAGTACTATAAGCAGATAAAAGAAAATTGTGGTGCACAGGGGCATAAGTTATTGGTTTACTTGATTTTGATTAGATTTAGTACAGTAATATTTAGAGGGTGGACTGATTTACTGGCTATGTAGTACTATAAGCAGATAAAAGAAAATTGTGGTGCACAGGGGCATAAGTATTTAGTTTACTTGATTATGATTAGATTTAGTATAGTATATTTAGAGGGTGGACTGATTTATTGGCTATGTAGTACTATAAGCAGATAAAAGAAAATTGTTGTGCACAGGGGCATAAGTATTTAGTTTACTTGATTATGATTAGATTTAGTATAGTATATTTAGAGGGTGGACTGATTTACTGGCTATGTAGTACTATAAGCAGATAAAAGAAAATTGTTGTGCACAGGGGCATAAGTAATTGGTTTACTTGATTTTGATTGGATTTAGTATAGTATATTTAGAGGGTGGACTGATTTACTGGCTATGTAGTACTATAAGCAGATAAAAAGAAAATTGTTGTGCACAGGGGCATAAGTTATTGTTTACTTGATTTTGATTAGATTTAGTATAGGTATTTAGAGGGTGGACTGATTTACTGGCTATGTAGTACTATAAGCAGATAAAAAGAAAATTGTGGTGCACAGGGGCATAAGTCATTAGTTTACTTGATTATGATTAGATTTAGTATAGAGACTATTTAGAGATTGGACTGATTTACTGGCTATGTAGTACTATAAGCAGATAAAAGAAATTGTATAAAAAATTATTTACTTCTTTAAGAAAAACGCCCGTGCGAAGCACGGGTATCCCTGCTAGTTGTTAATAATAAAAACTTGTTGGAAAATGTTAACAAGTGCATTCTAATTATAAGTTATGATTTTTTCTTTAGAGCCACCCTTCTAATCAAAAGTAGAGAGAAAAACTAAATTTCAACTCTACGACCAATCATTTAACTGAAAAGTTATGGTAAACTCTCGTACACTCTGGGCTGCAGTTACATTTGCTTAGTACTAAATATATCGGAAACCAGGTGCTGTTGCCATAAAATTAAATAATTAGCTACTCTGGACCAATCTGTGATACTTGAAACATTCTTAATATTGTCAAATAGTGAAATTAATGTTGTTACCCCAATGTTTTAGTAAAAAATAAAATATTATAATATTACGTTTTTAAATATTAGCAGGAACTATTAAAAAAAAACACTCAGAATTTTCTCTTCCTTATATTTTTAGGGGAGCTGAGTTTTTAAAAATGTAATACCTCTAAAAGGTTGTGGAATAGCAAGTTAGAAATTCTTCTGTAATGGGGGAATAGTACAGTTCATTTTAAGATTTTACACCTAATATTTATATGTGACAGTCATTGATTAGGTTTTTTGTGTTTACCCAGTCTTTTAATTTTTTGTACGTTGGCTTAGGTATAATAAAAAACTAAGTTTTTTTAAAAATTGTTTGTTATTATTGATTGACATACTTATTTGGTATTGAGTTTCTTAAGTTGGGGTTTAAAAAAGTTTGGAAGTAGAAGGAAAAGTTAGAAAATCCTAAGTCAGGGAAAAGCTTTTTATCCATATTTGATAAACTTTTTTCCTACTGATTAGATTTCTTACCTCTTGGGAATAATACAGGAGGGAAGCGATACCTTCCTGTTGGGCCAAGCTATGCTAAGACCTTTTATTTCTAGACTCTCCATGCTCAAATATTTGTTTCTAACTTGAGCAATAATTTGTAGCGGATTTAAGATGCTATAGCTTAAATATTCCTGTAAAACTTCCCTATATTTTCCTTCTTACCTCCTATTTGTATTTGCTATAATTATGCATTTGTTAGTCATCCAAAAGTATTGGATACTCATTTGGTTGATAACATTTGACTCATTGTTTGTCTAAGAGACTTACGCATTCATACTCCATTAATATATACAGTTGTGATTTTAGTTTTTAGTTATTTTTGTTTTATTATTGACTTCTATTCCTGCAAAAGGCTATCTCTATTATATGAATCATTTGTTTACTTATGGAATTTTTAAGTTTATTACTGGTCTTATCTGGGGCTAAAGCTAATATTGAAAGAATTTAAGAGTAACTTAAATATGTTTTGGTAGTATGTAATAGGTCTTTTCAATATTTTTCTTGGGTCGCCTACTGGCTTAAAGTTCCTCCATTGAATTAAAATAATTATTACTTACTATGCTGCCAATCTGGTTTGGGTTCTTCTGACCTGATGGTTGGTGCCAGATAATTGAAGCAAGGTATAGCTGGGTACCCTATAGAACTTAATACTCTAGTCTGCTCCTCTGCAACATAAAATTTTTTATCATGACATGATCTGGCCAAGTTTAACCCCAATAAGAATCAGTGCTTTATATTACGTATTACTATTTAATTTAATTTATGGTGTCACTTTTTCTTTACAGACAATATTAGAATGCCTGAAGTTGTTCAAGATGAGACTGTCCCTGAAACCACCACTAGCCCAGTGAAGCAAGATAAGTTAAACGGAGCTAATAAACCTACTGAAGACACAATTGAGCAAAAAGAGAACGGAACCTCAGAAACTGCTAACGGCAATAGTGTTAAGAAGAATGGCCACTCAGAGTCTCTCGAAGGTGACAAAGTGGAGAAAGAGACACATTCTAGTAATGGAAATAAAGCGGATAAGGTTAAAGATGTTGATGCTGCTGAATCTACTGGAGGGTCTGCTGGGGTAGAAGAAAAGAAAACAGAAGATAAAGTAGAAGAAACTAAAGTTAAAGAAAATGAGGTGGACAGCTCTAAGGTTGAGGAGACAAAAATTGAAGTAACTAAGGAGGGAGAGGCTAAACCTGAAGCAACCAAGGTAGAAGAGGCTAAACCTGAAGCAACTAAGGCAGAGGAGGCTAAACCTGAAGCAGCTAAGGCAGAGGAGGCTAAACCTGAAGCAACTAAGGTGGAAGAGTCTAAATCTGAAGCAACTAAAGAGAAAGAGGCTAAACCTGATGTAACTAAGGTGGAAGAGTCTAAACCTGAAGTGACTGAGGAGAAAGAGGCTAAACCTGAAGCTACTAAAGTAGAAGAGGTTAAATCAGAAGCCACTGATGAGAAAAAGGCTAAACTTGAAGATGCTAAGGCTGAAGAGGCCAAGCCTGAAGCAAATAAGACAGAAGAAGCAAAAGAGGAACATAAAGTTGATGAAAGTAAGGCAAAGGAAACTAAAGACTCTGAGGAGAGTAAAGAAGTCGTTAATAAAGAATCTAAGCAGACTGAAGAATCTGTGGTGGAAAAGAAACATGATGAGAAAACTGAGGAAAGTATGGAAACTGAAGAGAAGCCTGGGGGATCTGTAGATAAGGGTGATATCCCCGAAGAAATTGATACCATGATTACAGAAGGAAGAGCTTGTCTTGTCAAGTGCAATTTCAATACTGCTGCTGATCTACTTGGTCAGGCTTGTGAGAAATTGAGAGAGTTATATGGTGAACTAGATGATAAATGTGCCAATTGTTATTATTACTATGGATCTGCCATGTTGGAATGTGCTAAGACTGAAAATAGTGTGTTGGGAGAGGAAGTAAAGAACAAGGAGGAAAGCGAAAGTGAGGAAGAGGAAATACCTGTGGTTAAGGATAAGACTGAAGAGGGAGATGAAATGGAGCAGGATGGAGATAAGGTTGAGGAGGATAAGGAAGAAAAAGTAGAGACAGATAAGGAAGATGGTAAAGCTGAAGAAACCAAGGAGGAAGGTACTAAAGAACAAGTCAACGGAGATGAAGCTATGGAAACTGAAGAAAAAGAAGAATCCGAGCCTGATGCTTCAGAAGAAAACACAGATATAACTCTTAATAAAGAAGAGGAGGAAGAAGAAGATACCACTTTAAAAGCTGCTTGGGAAACATTAGAATTAGCCAAATTTATCTTTGAAAGGCAAAAGAATACCAAAATGTTAGCTGACACTTACATGAAATTAGGTGAAGTTGCTGTTGAATCTGGTCACAAAACTGGTTTTGATGACATGAAGAAATGTTTAGAATTAAGGACGACTTTATACGGTGACGGCCATAGAGCTATCCCCGAAACACATTTTAATATAGGTCTGTCTTATTCACTTTTTGAATTGTTTGATGAAGCCATCGAGCAGTTCGAGCTATCCAAATCATTATTGGGCAAGAGAATAGAAATGTTAGAATCCAAAAATGATGAAGAAGCCAAAAATGAAATAAATGAAATCAAATCTCTAATTCCTGATATAGATGATAAAATTAAAGATATGAAGGAATCGAAAGAGGAAAAAGTCAAAGCAGAAAATACAATGAAGAATGGAGAGGGGAGTGGTAGTAATTCAACTGCACCACCAGAGAAAACAGTTTCCAATTTGAATCATTTGGTCAAAAGAAAGAGGAAAATAGATGAAGTGGCTGAAGGTCTCCCTGAAAAAGAAGCCAAGCAGCCTTGTGTGGAAAAATCTGCATAAACTATTTTTACTGATTTTAGAACGGTGATGGAAAAATTTTATCTTTATAGTTTAACCTATTCACCCAAAAACAGAAGCATTTCTCCCAAGGCATTGTTTGAACAATTAAATGGACCAACAAGTCTTGGGAGAATCTAGTCTAATTCCAACAAAGTTATTCAAATAGTTTTTTTTTTATATATATATATTTTTGGTCAAAATGTATTTAGTTAAAACCAATGATGTGGTCAATTGTTTATTTGTTCTGTTGGGTTAACTTCTGTTTTTATCACCATTCTATTTTTGTTTATATTTAGTGTGTTCAAGTTGTTTATTCCAAACTAATACTGTTTCTTCACATTAGATTAGGAAAAATTTTATGGTAAGTAACCATTGGTTACCAATGGTGTCACCATGGTTGAATTGGTGTAACCATCTTATGGTTACACAATGTATTAATGTCATTTCATGGTTAATTTTCAATCAATTTTATTTAATTTATTTCTTGTTTTTTTATGACCAATTTAAACAAGTTGAGTTTATTCTTGAACACACTTGCTGAAAACTCACAAAACCATTCGACTGCTTACTCTTTTTAGTTTACATTTTTTGTTTATTTTATACTTGTTTTCTAACCTTTTGTCTAAGGTATAAGATATTAAGTCTATTATATTGACTAATTGAAATGGCATCAGACACTTTCTGTTGTTTGTAAAGAGCTTATTGGTATCGAAGAATTTATCAATTGTTGAATCGAAATGCGTTGAAAAAAAAATTTTATTAAATTTTAATTAATTTAATATGATGATTGGCTCTAAAAAGCTCTTTTCATTGTAATTTCTATTAGTATTATGTATAAAATTTAATTCTTAAGTATAGTCTTCCTTAATTCTTGGACTACTTTTTGTTTAAACATATTTTTTTCTTGCTTTGTTACCTTTGGATAGTGACTGTTAAAGATATTAAAAACTAAAAGTTTACTTTGGTACTTCATTAAATTGTGTTGCAGTCACTATCTCCTTTATTTTTTATTGGTTTGTGTTCTAATTGCTACGATGCTAATTATTTTAACTGCTCTTGATATTGTTAAATTCTTGTTCTTTATTTGTTTATTTATTTATATTTTTTTTTAATTTGTATCATGATATTTATTTTGAGAGTAAAATCAAGTGAGGTATACATAACCTGATAACAATAAAGTTGATTAAAGCGATATAAAGCACAAAATACTATTAGATGTATTTAAAGTTGACTTATTGACTAACACTAGTGTCATTAAAATTGTAAAGTATGAATCCTTAGCTGACTTTACTAATAATGTTTACCATTGTCAGATATATAACTGTTTATGTTCTCTTGTTTCCACTAGAAAATGTGTCAGTTATACTATACCCCACCTAATAAAAGTTTTTGATGAATACTTTGGATATGATAATGGCGATTAAAATCTTACTCAGTGTTGCCGCATGTTTACTCATCAATATAACATAATTTCCTTATAGCATCAACAATTGTTTGATTTTTATTCTTATTTTTTTCTCTTCTCGTGAATTGTGATATTTGATAACTTGAGAAGTATTGGCATTATTAAAATAATTTTGATTAGGTACGATTTTTAAATGAGGTTTCTAGTATAGTACTTTTTTTAAATTTTGGTTTAGCAAAATTAATTTAAACTAGGTGCTTAGGATTTAAAATTTTTGTCTTTTTTTATTCATTCCATTTTTATTTTATTGTTTTGAATTAGATCTGATCGTTATTAAGATTTTTAATTTTTATATAAAAAATTAATCTTGTCTCTAAATTTCTGAAATAAGTCTTTTTTCAATTGGGAGTCAATTTTTTTAGTACTTAATTAAAATAAAACTTGAATAACTTATCACATTTCTTAATAAAAGACTGCATTTAAATAATAATTAAGTTTATGGTTAATTATATGTATGTTTCATTTGTATGCTATAATTTAAAATAAGGTGACAACTGGTGTAAAAATTGAGACAGTATATATCTATGTTGCATACTTAGCAGTGACAAATGTTCATGTTAAATATTTCTTTGTAATGAGGAATTATGCTTGTTGCAATACGCACGTTCAAAATTAACCAGCTACTATTAGTTTAAAAAGTTCAGGCATGATAAAACTTAAAGCCTTGACCTCATATCTCTGGCTTAGCATTTGGGCTCAAATGGTTCTACAAATGCTTGGAACAAATCATGTGCTAATTTTTTAAAGTTTACTTATGGCTTGCTAATGGCGTTTTTGACTGGTGGATAAAATTAAAAAATTATGTCTTCCGTTTTAAAAAGAGAAGCTAAGCCTAATATAAGATAAAAGCAACTTCATTCCAAAAACTGTATTTAAATTAAAAGTGCTTATTCTTATTTTAATGAATAATAATTTATAAACAAAAATAATTGGTGCTTCTTCATTTGTCTGACAAGCATTTTTTATTTATTCAGAGAGGCATGAAATAATCATTTCTGGTTTTATGACCAGTTGTCGCATTTTTTATACTTGATAACTTTTGTATTTAGGTCTTATATTTTAATGTTCCTTTTATTTTAACTTAACTTTTTTTAATATCTTTTAAAGTGAAGTGAGGCATTTATCATGTTCATTTTTCCCGGTGGACTACCATAATTTATGTTGAATACATTTTGAGGTAACTAATGTTTTAATATAGACATTATTAAAGTTGTAATACAAAGCAATTTGATTTTCAAGACCTGTCACATTGCTTTATTTATTTCTTGTAATAATTTTGTATTGTTTGATTTTTTTCTAGCTTATAATATTTTTATTAAAAATATGTTTTGAGTTTTTTTTCTTTATGAAACATTTGTCGTATTTAAACATGTCTAATGTTGTTGTTTTTTTTTTTTTTATTTTATTGAACATGAATTTTATGTAATTTGAGATTAACCATAATTTTTTTATATTAGATTTATGTTTTAACATAAATTATGATGGATTGAACATGTTGTATGCTCTCTTTTCTACTTTATATGTTTATGTTCCAATACTGAATGTGACTTTTATAGGATTTAGTTTTATCATAAACAATAAAACTACTTTTCTTAAAAAAACAGATTATGATTTTCCTCCTTTTTATTGATTTTTCCTTTAAAACCCTACCATTTATTTCACCTTTTCATGACCAAAATTTGGGGTTTTTAATTAATTAAATTATTTGTGCTGAATCAAGATGTTAGGCTGTTAAAAGGTGATGCAAACACTCCAAATGCAGTCCAGGGTAATAACATGACTTTTTTATTAATGGCGTGTGATGTCATTGCTGGAATCGGTATAGACGGCGATAACGTCACTGCTGGATTATAGCATAATATTAAAAAAAAAATTGATATCATCCATAAAACCCTCCAATTGAATCAATTTAATAACTTTATCAGCTTGGAGTTACATTTCTTATCAGAAAATAAAGCAAGCTGTGAAACCTGAAACTAATTTTCCCTATCTGTGTTTATGCAAAGAGATATATTACTAGAGGGGCCCTATTGAAAAAGTAACCTGAACACAGTAAAATGTTTAAAATACAAATCACTATGCAAACAATGTGCGGGAAGCCGAAAAAAATTGGTTTATCATAACCTTAACTCCCTCTTAGAGGAAGTTTCAATAAGGTTACACAGAGCCTCTGAGGACCAATGATGTTTCAGACCTCTCAATGTATTAAGATAGGCTATGCCCCCTCTAGTATATAACTCTATGTGTTAATGGTCTGATTGAGCTGAAACAGGTCAAAATGCCTACAATTTTTGGATGATTACTTTGAGGTCCTGCTTAGCTCACTGTAGTTCTGGAATAATAATTTTTGTCATGTCTGCCCAGGACAGTAGGCTAACCAGGGCGGAACATGAGGTAGAATCACCTCTTCTATACTACTTTCCCTCCCTCTAGCTCAATTGAACCCAACAGATATAGTAGATGTCTTCGACCTTGATATATATATATATATATATATAATATATATATATATATATATATATATATAAATATATATATATATATAGCAACATATACTAGTCTGTATTAACATACACAGACACTCCTCAACAATGTATATAGTTTTGGAAACCAAAGCCCAAGTGGAATTTATTTAACCCCCTTTCTCATCTTCCATGGTTGGCCTCATTAGTGCCATTTTTTATTCAAAATTTGCTACAAACAAGGGCCACTCCGCTGCCTTGAATTCAATCAGGATAAAAAAGCATAACCAGCTTTCAACCAACTTAAGGTCATAATCAGAGCCGGGGAAATGTTAAGAAGCAATGTTTTGAGTATTTTTCTTTGTTGATGGTTAGAAAAGTCTCAAAACCTAGCCTCCTAACATCTCACCGGCACTGTGATTTAGTTGGTTGAAAAGCCGTTTATTTTATTTAAATAATATTTACATCAGTGAGGGACTTATTTGAAATGATAACTCCTCTAGCTCTCATACTTTAAATCCATAAATATAATATTATTGTGCAAGCCATGGATGTGGGTGAGGTTTTATTAGGCATAGAACACTTAATTCATCAATATTTAAAAAAAAACAGTCATTGTCTATTCTTGCTTCCAGTCATTAGACTTCTAGGACAAGTATTATTCAAGCATAATAGGCATGATCTATCTTAATACATTGAGAGTCCTGAAACATCATTTTGGGGCTCTGTCTAACCTCATTGAAAGCTCCTTTAAAAAGTGAGTTAAGTTATAATAAATCAATAATTTTTCGTCTTCCCGCACAATGTGTTTTAATGGGTATTTTTAACGTTCTATTATTTAAGTTAGTGTAATTTGATTTGATTATAGTTATAAGCGTAGATGGTCAGGTTACATTTTCGATGTTTCAAAATTTACTCTATATGGCTTCTCTAGTAATATATCTCTACGTATTCAAGTCTGTAAAGCAGCTCTACCAGTTTTTAGTTCATATGACTTGAGGGTGCTGAAGGGTACACACTTGATGTACTTTGTTGGCGTCACATTTTTTGGTTTTTACAATGCTTCTTCTAGACATTGGGAGAGGGGACTTTATTCAGAATGACGACTATGATCCCGCCAAAACATCGCGTCTTTTATTGTAAATGTTCACTCTCTTAAGTTATAACGAAGTTTAAAATGACAATTATATTTAATTAAATTGTGATTTCTATGCATAAAAATAAAGTTACACTAAAAAATATAAACTTAAAAGTTATTTGATGAAAAACGGTATTGTTTAAGTAAAATAAAGTCAAATGATAGTTCGTCGATAAGGTTATATTTAAAATACAATCGCTTCTAAAGGTACGTATCGGGGGATCGATCTAGATTCCATCTCTCTAGTACATGCGACTGCATACCCTTCGCATGGTTCTTCAGTTCTTTAATTAACACAGCGTCTTTAACTAGCGTGCTTAATACGATCCGCGGATTTAGAATACTGTGTGACCGTACTTCATTTTAAGTTAACTAACTAAATTATCAGAGCTTGTACTAATCAAAAGAATAGTAGCGTTTTATAAATAAGTATTATTTTATTAGCTTTCCTCATTTATACCGTAGGTACATAGGAAAAGTATTGTGTTTGCAAAAATCGAAACCGGGATGAAACTGAATTATCCGTTTTTAAGGCCTCCTGAGTGGTTTTTGCAAAGTTGTCTATCTTTTATCATCGTAACGCCCAGTGTAATTATGCTAGATAGTTGAAATTTTGTACAAAAATCAGTTTGCCGCTGTAGTTGTACTATTCGGATTTTTTTAAGTCTTCATTAACCCACAATAATGACTAAGCAAAATTTCGAAAAATAATAAAAAAAAGCAAAAATGATGCGATCGGATTGACCATTTGGCACGTATGTGACTACGCATAAGACCAAGGATGTTGAATAAAGGGATGACGCATTAAGGACATTTCTGACCCCATGGAAGTTGTATGAGATAGAGAAATAGGAGCAAACTTACCTTCCCTTAGGTTATAATTAAAAAAGGCGCCAAACGCAGGTTATGTAGCTAAGTTGTATATACAATTCTTGGTTGTCGAGTTTACTTCTCAACTTTCTTCAGTGCTTCGTTACCACCATGGGCGTAGCCAGGGGGGCCGGCCCCCCCCTAGCCGAGAGGGTTGTTGCAAAAATATATAAAAACTATGGTTCAGGCAAGGAAAAACATTTTTTATTATAAATTAATTTAAATTTTAATTTTTAAAAATAATTAATTAATTTTATAATTTTATTTAATAATAATAGAGCTTAAAGGTAGCTTTTGTCTTAAAATTAAATTTGTGTTTTTGGTTCGACGTATTTAACTTGTGGTTTTATTATTACTAAATAACAACCATATTTAGTTCAGTTCAGTTCAATAATAATTTGTATTTTGTTTTAGGGAATTGTTTTTTGTTTTTCATTAAGACTATTTTAAAAAAATTGTTTTGATTTGTTCTCTAAGAGCTTTGTTTTTTAGCCAATTTCCTTTTGGGAATAAAATTCGCTAATGGGATAGGCATCAGCTTCTTGTAAAAACACTATCTTTCGAACGGATTAATATTTTTTAATCAAACTTGGTACAAAAATCAACCTTCGGAAGGACACGAACCCTATTAAAAAAAAGGTTTTTGTAACATCATTAACCCAGTTTGCTGAGTTAGCAAAATTTTCAAAAAATCAACAAAATTCAGGGTTAATATTTTTCGCCGCAAAAAAGGTCAATGTATATGTTTTTTGAGACGCTGAATAAAATAAAACCGGTCCGAAGTCAATGCAACCACTCTAAATGACCAAAAAGTCGAAAAAACCAATGTAAATTACCGGAAACAAAAATTAGTCGATAAAAATAAATAAATTTCGCGTAGGTGTCGTTTTCTATGTATTTTTGGGCGTCGAATCGAATAAATTTGGTCTAAAGTCAATACGGCTACTTTAAGAGACCAAAAAGTCAAAAAACGTGGTTAATGCAGGAAAACCTAAATTTTGGCCCTAAATAAATATTTCAAGTGGAAGTTGTTTTCCATGTTTTTTGGGCCTGTTTGTTGAATGGCAGTGGTCCGGAGTCGATACAATTACTTAAACTCTCTCCTGGTTTAAATCCTGGTTGGACGATATTTTTTACGTTTTTTGCTTAAAATAAGTTTTATAACACTCAAAATAATTCTGGCGTGGTGGCCCGCATATCGACAGATTTCCTTTGGTATGCGTGCTTCCTGATTAACAACAATCCTGGTAGAAACGTTAATTTTATTCTTTTTTTACAGTATATATGTAGTTATATATGTATATAACGACTAAATAATTCTGGAATAACCAGAATTGTTGTTAAGCACGAAAACACCGCATCCCAAAGAAATTCGCCCGAAATGCGGACCCACCGCGCAGAATTATTTAAAAAGAACCATAAACCTTACATACACCAGACACTCACACTCACACACACACACACACACACACACAACACACACACAAACACCACACACACACACACACACACACACACACACACACGCCACACCACACACACACACACACACACACACACACATATATATCTATATATATATAATATATATAATATATATATATATAATATATATATATAATAATATAATATATATATATATAATAATATATATATATATATGAGGCCCCCCCCTAAAGGCAACCCTGGCTACGCCCATGTCGTTACTTGTACATTGTGCTTGTCAAGTCATTTGTGCTTAATATTTACATTTTGGACTCTAGTAGCCACTTTAGTAGAGTAATTGAAGCTTACCGTTTACTTTCGTAGAGAGTAAGTTAAATGTGTTAATATTTTGTCTTTTTTTTAGCCTAGTGAAATGTTTTGCTAGTTTTCAAGATTTTAATTTTGGTTGTAATGTTTTTAATTTTCTTTAATGTTGTTAATTTTAAGCAATAATAACAAAAAAACAGTAAGAAAGTATGAACTTTTTTCTATTTGTTTATAACCTTCGCAAGCAAAACAATGGTAAAGCCGTTAAGAGTTAAGTTTGCCTCTAAATTTTAAGACCTTGCGCTGTTATTAGGATCATAAGCATGCGCAGTTCGTACCAAGCATGTGCAGTTGGTTTTGACGTGTGTTTCGTGTTGAATTCTTCTCTATATTTTGATTTTCGAGGGGTCACTTTGTTGAATGGCAATCGACTTAGTGCGTCATCCCCTTTATTCAACATCCTTGCATAAGACTAACATATGTGCCAAGTTTCATCTCATTATCAGTATTAGATAATATTGAATGACTTGTGTACATTTTTTTAAAAATTGGAAAATAATCCAAATGAGATGAAATCTGGTACACGTCCATACCAGTACACAAAGTTTCGTTTTAATACGACAAATATATCCATGATTTTTGTTGGATCATAAAAATTAAGGAGCATTGAGCGTGGTTAGTGCTGTATGGGTAACCGCTAAAAAGGATACGGATGCATTTACTATCTGAAACGAGCGAAGCGAGTCCAAAGACATGTTGCAGTATCAATTTGGCAAACTGTATGTATTTCTGAGGATGAGCGTAGGGAATCCGATGCAATGAGGAAAAGTTCCGAGGTACCCCGTACCCGATTTTTTATGAGGTTAAGATTGACATAAAGATTAATGAGAGTCTGGAAAAAGGATTTTTCTATAAAATGGATATTTTGAAAGTGTCATCGAGAAACTATGATATATTTTAGCTCTCGTCTAGATTGGATTTTCAAAATACAGGGATTGACTGCATGGGGTTGGAAGAAACTCCTTTTATTGGCTTCATTTTAGTTTTTGTCACTTAATCATATTTATTATTATCAGAGAAAATAAGTTTTGATATTTTCTCCTTTTAGCGAATTTCTTTGGAAAAACTAATAGAAGTCGTCCATGACGGTAGTCGACCATGACTAAAATCGGTTTCAAAGATCCCTTTACTCAAAAAATACGTTTAGTAAACTTATATATATATATATATATATAATATATATATATATATATATATAATAAATATATATAATATATAAATATATAATACATATCAGAGACTTGAAACGGATTTGGGTTAAACTTTGAGCCCACTATTCGGGCCACTTCATTAATGTTTTTTTCTGAGAAAATTTGCTAATAAATTTTAAAATTACATTGAAAGCTATTTTTACAAATAGTTTAATGTTAAACAACAAAGTTTACATCAGAGGCTAAGTGGGACTCATTTGACCACCCATAGAGTGTTTTTTCAGATGTCTTTTCTGATGAAACGCCATATATTGTGAACGCTATATTACTTGTTTGCGTAAACAACTCCTTACTCCTTACATACTGTTTTTTGACATAATTTATAAATCAGAAAGTTTCTTTTAATACGCATTAGGCACAACTAATTTATTTATTTATCATATAATTTTTATATTTCCCGAATAAAATTTTCATGGGACATATAGTATATAAATAAATAATCATAATAGCTTTTTTTCTTTAGGATAAAAAATCCTAAAATAGTAGAAACATATTCTATCTAAAATCATAGTATTTTTTTCACTGTGAATTCGTTTGAATTTTCATGAAAAAGATCAGATAGACTTTGAGTCCTAGACGGGTACCTTACTTAAAGACTTTAATTTTTTTAACTTGAAACTAAATCAGGATTAAAAGCCTTGGGCTGACCCTCGTCTCTCTAGATGTCACTATCTAGCTAGCCTCAAGCTTGGCATGCTTTCACTAATTCCTTTCCTTATTTCAGGAAAGGCATTAGTGAATGCCTGGTTTTAAGTTGTTTCTTGATAATTATTTAGGTTTAATCTTATTAATAACCTAAACCTTACTTCATTTTCCTTCTGAAGGAAAAAGAGTTACTTTTGCTCATTTATACCGTAGGTATATAGGAAAAGTATTGCTTTTGCAAAAAAAACCTAAAACCGGGATGTGACCGGAATTATCCGTTTCAGGTATTTTTAACTTCCTGACTGGTTTTCGCTAAGTTGTCTGTCTGTATGTGTTTGTGTCTGTTATCATCGTAGCTCCCAGTATATTTATGCTAGAGAGTTGAAACTTTGTTCAAAATTTAGTTTACCGCTGTAGTTGTGCTATTCGGAAAATAATTTGTTTATGACGTCATTAACCCGCAATAATGACTCTGTAAAAATTCCAAAAAATCATAAAACGCCGACAAATTATGCGATTTGATTAAAATTAGGCACGAATGTTGCCATGTATAAGACTAGCATATTTACCAAGTTTCATCTCATTATCGCATTATTTCAATTTTTATCGAATGACTTGTATACGTTTTTTGAAAAATTGTAAAAAAAATCGGAAAAAAAAATAATTGACTTGAAATTTAGTTTAGGAAAATACCTTTACATTATAAATATTTACATCGTTTCCTTTTAATATTACAAGTATATCTTTAATTATTGGGGGATCATAAAAGTTAAGCAGCATCGAGCGTGGCCAGTGGATGGGTGACCGCTGGGTATAAAAGGTCGAGTCTGAAGATCTTTTGCAGTATAAATTTAACGTCTTGAATATTCTGAAGACGAGCGAAGCGAGTCCGAAGCTAGGAGGACGTGCGTAGCGAATCTAATGTCATGAGGAAAAGTTCCGAGGTACCCCTTACCCGATTTGTTCATTTCAATTAATGATAGTTTTCTTTTTAAGTTACACAAATCGAAAATAACTAGGTAGGATTCATTTTAATTGGTTATCAGGAGAGCAACATTGAGGAATTCTCTAATGCTATAAAAAACATAAACCTACGATACACTTACGAAAATATAGAAATACGTAATAAAAAATCATATAAAAATACGAAAACTTACGATAGATAGAGTTGTTACAATGTTTGATATGAGTTAATTAAAGCACTTATTAGACATGTATTGAGGCAAGTTCTTAGGCAGATTTGTTCTGCAAAAAAACTTGATGTATTTATCTTAATTTTTTAGTTTGTAGGGGATCTTGTCATTTACTTTAGGTACTTTTAAGCAGCTATTAAGCAAACTTACAATCTTCCATAGTCTATGTATCGATGGCATTGTAAGAATTTTGTTTTTTAAAAATAAAGGTTTAGCATAATTAGGTAATTTTACTTAGAATTTTTTCATGACAATAATTAGAAAATAATAAATAATAAATAGTACACCTAAATTTTTTAAATAAATCTAAAAGTAAAACATTATAATTATAGTCACCTTATTCATATCTATCCTATGTTCAGCAACTATAGCTAATTTTTCTACTAATGTTTTCAATCTCGCAGTTATTAAATCCTGGCTTTATCGAATGGGGATTCCTGTAAGAGAATTGATTCTATTGGCTCCCCTTATTAGGTTTAGATTGACACCAACTCTATCACACAAGTTTTCCTGCATTTTATAAAACCTGGACTTATAAAAAGACCAGGTTCCAGGATTTTTTACCTGGAAGTATAAAAATATGTATGCCTGAAATGATGTACAATCATAAGTCCGTCCCGTCTTAACAGAAAACCATTATAATTTACTAATCACATACATAATCTTAACTGACTTATTATTTTAACTGACTATGTGGTCGCTTTGCGACCATATAGTTGTTGTTCTTTAGCAGTTTGTCGCATTAGTAGTATCGTATGTGACATGCTGCCACAATATAAGCAAATTTCTAAATGAATTAGTAAAAAAATGTGATTGTATTATAATAAAGTTATATATGTCAAACAATAAAATAAGAATCATCGCTATTAATTAAATTTAACTTCGAATATGAGTTTAATATACATTGTAGTATTTGTTTCAATTAAATAACTTGTCGAGGTTTTGTAAAATTTAGAAGCTATAAGTGTGATATTACTAAATGAAGTATTTTGCCTACCTGTGAGGGCAGGACACAGAGTCCAAATGCCTCCATGCATTGGTATGAGATACACTAGAGCTGCCTGAGTAAACTCGTGATTTCTGGACGATTTGTGGGTAAGCAGAATAACTTTGCCAACCTGGCCATTCTCGTACCAATCTATCATCATTTTCTCGTCCTGAAAAATATAAATATTATGACTATAAATTGATTGTGAAGTTAACTTCTCTAAGTTAATTAAAACCTGACGTATTCTATCTCTATTTAATATCATTAAAATAGTATAGTAAGCCGACAACAATTGATTTATTATACCTTAATCTACTTTTAAAGAAGGTTACACAATAGCCCCAAAAAAGATGTTTCAAGCCCCTCAGAGCATTGAGATAGGGTACGCCCACAGTAATATATCTGTATGGTTTTACCTTATTATTAGTTTTTAATAATGTTGGCGCTCCTATAATGTTTTTCCTGGTTGTATAGCAATTAAATAGTAATAAAATCATAGGCCTTGATCTTTTCATACGTATATATATATATTATATATATATATATATATATTTATATATATATATATATATATATATATATAATATATATATATATATATATAATATATATTATAATATATTATATATATATATATATATATATATATATATATATATATATATATATATATATATATATATATATATATATATATATATATATATATATATTTGTATTTAGTTTTAATTTTTATCATAGAGCATGACTTACCACTATAGAAAGTTATGACCTAGATGATTAGGTATAAATTATTTATATCATGAAACCAAATCATTTGCTTTAAGAAAAATTACAATTTTTTGACTGCTATAACCCGATTTTGATGGATAATAGTATATTATGCTACTAGGCAGCAAAATGGAATTTTGCACGACGAGTTTTATAAATTTGCCCCCGAGCCGAAGGCGAGGGTGGGCTATAGAAATTACCTGCAGAGGCGTAAGCCGAGGCAGGTAATTAACCCATTTGACAGACGAGGCGAAGCCGAGGCAGGTAATTAATTGCTCGAGTCTGCAATGTTTCCTTTGCTGCATAGTAGCATATACTATTTTATCTACTAACGGCAGAAAAAATACACAAGAGATTATTTTAAATACTTGCTGCGAAATTTTACAGGCAGTAAAGACTGCTTTGAAGTAGATGCAACGCTGACAATATCAGGTGGACTGTCCAATAACTCGTCAATGTCAACAATGTTTGTATCTTTATTCACTTTACTGTTGTTCTCACTCATTATGTTTTAGTAACTTAACTTTAGTTTACAGATTTAGTTTTTGATAACGTTCTATTTTGTAACTTTATATACTTAAACTAAATATACAACATGAAATACAAAATCTGACGACTTAACACATTAAAAATCTGTCGATTCATAAACAGCTGGTAAATAATTTAATTTAATGCCAAAATTATCAGTGTTGCCAATTTGTTTCCAAAACATTATATATTATTAGATAAACAAATGTTAAATGTTAAACATTTAATAATAATATCGTAATTTTAAGTAACAATAAGAAAGTTACATACTAGAAACAAGCTAGAATAAATCATAGTTTACAAAATAAAACATACCGAAATTCACGCAATAATTTAAAATAATAACCTCCGCTCATTCATTTTCCCCGCCTAGGAGTTTGGACTTTCCCCATGTTATTTAAATGAGCCATAACTCCCTAGTACTTTTTTCATTACCAAAACATTTTGCGTACTGTTTGAAACATTTTGCGTACTGTTTTAAAATATTTTCCGTATTGTTTGACAGTGTAGGTAAAATGACATTTTGCAGCTTAAAAACAGTCCAGTAATGGCTAATTTTGCTGCCGTGAGTAGATAAAAACTATTTTTTTAGTAATTCTGATTAGCTTCAAAAATGCCCTGATCGTGATTGTCATAGGTATTCATTTATTAGTGGAAAAGGGAAACGTTTATAACTATTGTAATTGATAAACGTGAGCTGTTGTATCGATGCCTCAGCTTTGGGATCCGTTCCCACATACTGTTTTTCATCTTTCAAAAATATTTTTAGGAAAAATGGGTTTAAACAGTACGAAATTGTATTGAAAAGTTCACGGAGGAAAATTTATAAAATAAGAGCAGAAAAGGTTGTAAATATAGATTATGTTATGATGTTGAAGCAGACAAGAAAAATAAGTGAAACGGGAAAATAAGAGTCACTGTAGAAAGTTTAGGAGGGAAATTATTAAAGAGGCTGTAAAGTACAGTGAATATTTGTGAAACGGGGAGAAAGGGAGAGAGACGTGTTGTAGGAACTAAAAGAGCATTAGTCATCTGAGGGGGCAAAGATAACAGAGCTCTCTGGTGGTTATACCACTTAAACACCTCCTACTGAAGAAAAACAGTTGTATAAAACATGAAAATAATTTGGCTCAGACCTGAGACGGGCGCCTTCCTTGCTCCGGCGACTCTTGTCTATACTAAATTAACTTTTTTTCTTTTAAAACTATTTTATCACTAGTAATGCGTTGCATCAGAAACTCACATAAGAATCTAATAAGGGTAATTTATGCAGGCACACTTCGAACTGTAAATTGGTGAAAAAAGTAGGTATATTTATAGACTCGTTTTAACCGCTAGAGTGAGGCTCGCTTCGGTCACTAAATTGCTGGATAAGCTTTAATAAATGTTAACACGAAATTTAAAAATATTTTTAAAAACGAGGCTTGCTAGATTGTTTAAATATATACCCAAATTTGTAAAAGAGGTTTGATTGCTCGCCAGATCGCTAGAAATATAAATAAAGTAAATATTAATTAATATTAATATTTACTTAATATTAAGTATATAAATATTAATAAAGTACTTGCTTCGATCGCTAACAGCCCGTTGGCAATCGAAGCAAGTTTTGATCGCTAGATTGCATTAAATATGTAGGCAAATAATAAAAAAGAGGTTCGTTGAATTGCTTCGCTCGCTAAATCGGTTAATTTTTACATGAGTTTGTATTTAACTTTTCAAAAGTAAAGTGCATTATAGGAAAATTACATTCCTTTCATCGCCAGGGAGGAGGGGGGAGCCCCCATTTGTGTGCTACGGATAAAATCGATGAGCATGTACATAGCAGAAAGGAGGTTTTTTATATAATGGTAAAATATTTTAGAATCTGCCTATAATTGTGATTAATCACTTTTAACCAAAATTAAAGCATAAAATGCTTAAGTTTTCTTTAAAAGGAACAAAGGATAATGATCAATATGTTTACTCTGAATAGTAATCTGTTTACACAAAAGATTACCTATTTATTTATTTACACTGAAAAATGTTTTTGCCCTAAAGGTCTTTAACACAGAACTGGATACAAAAACACTTTAACATAGTTATCCATCCAACAATTATTTTTCCGAGAAGATAAATTATATACCACTACTTAAAAAAGGAATAATTGTATAGCAACATAAATTCTCTATTAGTGTGATTCTTGGCTACAAACAATGGTTTCAACCCTTAAAAACAGCAACTGTATAAATATTTTTTTTAAACAAAAAAATGTTTTTAAAATGCTTGGGGAGTTACAAAAACTGTAGGGGGTCCGTCAACAACCGTTTATTCTGAAACCGGGTCCACAGGGCTCAAATGTTTACGTTTCGCTACGCTCATTCCGACACACCCATCCAAGTAATGACCTCGCTCGATGCTGCTTAACACTTAAGATCTATCAAAACCAGTTTTATAGTAAGCGTAATAAAATAAGATTTTATATACTTGTTTATCGCATAATGGAATACACTTTAACTTCATTTGTATTATTTATTTTAAATTTCAACTTAATTGGATCCTTTATTCGTTTTTAATATTTTTTAAAATATCGTATACTTGTAATAAAACTAAGTATAATTCTGTAAAACCAAATTACACTTCTCATTTAATTCTTTGCTTATCAGGTTAATTGAAAACTAAATTACTTAGAATAAAGCAAGCAAAGCCCATGCTTTGTTTACCAGTAAGCAGTTTATCTATTAGTGAATAAGTTTATCAATTAAAGTTATTTACTAATTGATAAAAAAGTATTACAAATAAGAAAAGTTACAAACGCCTGTTTGATAAATAAGAGAAGTGTTCACAAGTTTCTTCTGCTTTAACTAAGCAAATACAACTTCGTTGAGCGAAGTTTGAAACTCTTTACAGTTAAAATTATATTATCGCAACTACTATAAGTTCCCCTTATAGTTTCTTTTTAAATACTTTTTTAAACTACATTATTAGTCAAGAAGTTTAATTTTAGTTATAATTTATTTTCGATGAAAATAACTTCTGTAATGAATCTGTAAAACTATTGAAAAATTCAGGCGCCGTGGTCCGCATGCCGGGCGAAATAAAGTTCCGGTTTATGCTTATAACTTGAGCAGTTACTCAATTATAAAGCACTAGTCTTAGCTTTCTGTATTTTTCAAAGGAAATGCGCGTAATTATCCTGTTAGTTACACAAAACTACCCCCCCCCCCCTTAAATTGGTAGAATAAACAAAGTATGTTGGTTATACAAAACTATGACTCCTAAAATTGGAAGTGCGCACCATTATTTGCACTAGTTAAAAGCAGAGTTAGAGTTTATATTTAAAGGTTTTAGCGCATATCTAGGAAAAATGAGTTACGAGTAGTGCTAATAATAAAGTAAGTGCTTAACTTATAAAGTACAAACCGAAACCTTAAGCACAGATTTAGATTGTTAAGTACTGGAGAACACACCAAAGTATACACAACACACACACACACACACACACACACATATTATATATATATATATATATATATATTATATATATAATATATAATATATATATATATATATATATATATATATATATATATATATATATATATATATATATATATATATATATATATATATATATATATATATATATATATATATATATTATATATATATATATATATATATATATATATATATATATATATATATATATATATATAATATATATAATATATATATATATATATATATATATATATATACATATATATATATATATATATATATATATATATATATATATATATATATAATATATATATATATATATATATAAACATATATATATAATATATATATATATATATATATATATATAATATATATATATATATATATATATATATATATATATATATATATTATATATATATATATATATATGAGTTTTTTATATTTTTATATATAACTCGTACATATAAAGTTTTACCAAATTTTTTTTCGTTTTGCAAAACTTTTTTCGTGGTCAGGGTCCTTTGAAACGGATTTGGAAAAAAATCCTTTGAGCAAATTTTTTCCAAAGGAAATGTGCTAAATGTTCTTACTATATTTAATTAAGGGGTGGTATGTATAAGTTTTATTGTTAAAACTTATTGTTAAATATTTATTGATATAATTGATTCACTCACTAGAATAAAAATATAATTTAAAGTATGTGAAGTATTTTCAATTATATAATAATTGCACCTAAATGTATACAGTATGCAGAGGTATAGAAGGTATAGCCTATCTCAATACATTGAGAGGCCTGAAACATCTTTTTGGGGCTTTCAGGGGCTCTGTGTAACCTCAATTAAACCTTCTTCAAGAGTGAGTCAAGGTTATAATAAATCAATTGATTTCGGCTTCCCGAAATCAAGTACAGTTTCATTTAATGTTGTGTTTTAATTCCTATTTTTAACGTTCTACTATACAAGTTATTGCAATTTGGTATTGATTATTTGATTATATTTATAAGCGAAGGCGGTCAGGTTACTTTTTCAATGTTTCAAAATTTAACCTATAGGGCTTCTCTAGTAATAATATCTCTGTGATAGGAAAGCACGTAAAGTATAAAAGAATTGTATACTTCTTATTCTTACTTACTTTAGCATAAAAGTATAGCTCTTAAGAAAAATACAAGTTTTAGTTGAGTGGTAA
The DNA here is from genome assembly GCA_018340805.1 of Microvelia longipes. Taxonomy (NCBI): domain Eukaryota; kingdom Metazoa; phylum Arthropoda; class Insecta; order Hemiptera; family Veliidae; genus Microvelia; species Microvelia longipes. The sequence continues at coordinate 62,693,202 of JACMZG010001908.1, read as the reverse complement.
ACGCGAGGTTATAACTTTAGCCCTTTAGAGATCTCAAGTAGATTTAGGAAGAGTAGAAAGGTATTAATAAAGTACAAGAAGAAACTGAGAAACCCCTAATCGGAAAATTTATAAGTTAGTTTTTATTACATCATTGCCGTTTGAGAAACCAGAGCAGATATTGTATTGTTTGTACAGGAAGAAGATATAAAGTAGTTATTCGAATTAAATATTGACCTACGTTCGGTTTAATTATTGACATAAGGGTTCAGTTAATGTAGTTTCAAAGCCACGTATTAGCAAGGGTTAGAGAAAACGTATATTTACTCGTTTTCATAGGTTATGTGTTTAGTTTTGTAGTAGGTAGGCGCATGTTCTACATTTGTATCTACACTCCCTTATATTCTACAACACATTTACAAGTATGCGTAATGTTGTGTTGCGTTTAGGCCTACTACTCGCAGATAGCAAAAATGTACTAAAGGCATAAAATGGATTCCTACTAAAATATTTAGGGAACCAGGTGGCTGGCTCATAGCATGACTTGCCTTTAGATATACATAACACTTGTTCGCATTAAATATTTTAAAGTAACATAATTAAAATTAATAACGTGCCTTAGGCCTTCAAGAATCACCGCTCAGCGGCATCAACCTTCGCCCTCCTCAAGACATTCATAGACCAACTTCAGATATTTTAAAGAATTGTTGTTCTATGTATATGTAAAATATATTATAAATGTAAATGTAATAATAATAATAAATAATAGTAATATATTTGTTTACAAAAGGGTAGTTGTTAATGTAAATGCAATTTTCTGTCTTTTACGATGATTCGAAAAAGATGAAATTGCTCTTAGCTGATTCAGTTGACAAGTATGAAAATTACTATTTATACTAAAATTACTACAATAATTTCTATTTCAACATGTTTAATTTCTAAATGTTTGATGATTTCATGTTTCAGGTTGATAAAGTCATAAAGTTTTCGCAAACAAAAGGCCTATTTAGCTCAATAAGATAAAGGCTAAATTCATTCTGATCATAGCAAGCATTCGAGAGTTAGTGTGGGACAAAGGAAGCGTCTAGAAACTTTTACACACACACATACATACATATATATACATACATAAACTGGTGAATTTCCTTTGCATGTATATATATATATATATATATATATATATATATATATATATATATATATATATATATATATATATATATATATAATATTATATATATATATATATATATATATATATATATATATATATATATATATATATATATATATATATATATAATATATATATATATATATATATTTAATATATATATATATATAATATATATATATATATTTTTAACCATATTGTATATTGTTGTGAAATGCTCCTTCGATATCCATGAACATGGCTGGGGCCAGTGGTTACGATCCGAGGGCATTGTCAATTTCATTACAATTAGTTTTATTTATTATATCAATAAGCTTTGAACTCCTTGTAGCTCATATGAACATGCTTCATGCATTGTATGGATTATTGATTTTTCATTTCGTTCAATAATTTAATGGGTATTCTTATTTGAAAAAACATCGTCTTTTACATTGGCGCTATCAAAAGGAGCAAATGCCATACAGATGTAACAATAAAACTTATTTACTTGACCTCCTGCTCTATTTGGACCTTTCCACCATAACCTGTTTAAAGAAACTAAAACATCCAACACTAAAAAAATCTATAGGGCCCCTTAAACAAGCTTCCTCACCATTTGATGCCCCAGTTATTATAATTACTTATTTTTTAACGAATTTATAAATAAAGTAAAAGAAAAAATAATATCTATAAAAATAAAATTATATTAAAAACATCTTTAATGGCCCGGAGGGACCCTTGAAACATAAGGGAGGCAGCCCCCCTTCCCTGGCCAGTTCGCCATAAATTATGTAAGACTCATAGGATAATTTTGACAATACTACACTTAAATTTAAGTTTATATCGGGACAGCGCGAACGCAGTCCCAGCTACCAAAAATAATGTGCCCGAGATATCCACATTTGGGATATTCGCAGGGGTCAACCAGGCGGTGTGCAATGCAAGGGCCTCACCCTGGGGGAACCGCCTTGTTGATCACGGTAGACCCCTACACCAGGTAAGTATGATTAAATTTGGCCCATAAAAAGACGCCTTCCAAACCACTCTCTGACCTTTGAGCGAGGTCTTTAACTGATCTCAGTGACAACTAATATATATATCAACGATTTTAGTAATATGATGTTAAAAAATACAATGTAGTCGATGGCTTGATAAAAAAATACTAAAATTTAACTTCATCCTTATATTTCTTTCACACAAAAAGTAATAACAATTGACATATATCATGCAGCAGCACTGTAGTAAGCATTCCGATATTTACTGATCCGACTACAAGAATGCGCTAGTATCACTAATCCCCTTATTATTTCAATCGACTCATGTCGGTAAAATGCGAGGGACCCCCCAGGGTTCAACCCTCATTCCTTTACTTTCTTCAATATCTACATTTTTATTCATGCTAATAAAAAAGCTATTTCTTATATTTTTAATATTTCCACCCAATTTACTTGTTATCCTTTTAGTCTTTAATACTTTAATTTACAAAAAAAACAATAATTGAAATATGATTTATAAAATGGGAAAAATCTATTTTTTTAAATTCAGACCACTCTGATTATCACTATGACATAAAGTAGGGGTCATGTTATTATTTTAGGCCCTCAGGGAGCGAAGATTTCTAGACATTTTTATAAATACTCTGCCAAGCATGCTAATTAATGTGTATACTTATTTTAGCGAGTTATAATAATAACTTATTAATAAAAAACCACGCTTTACTGATTTTTTGCGATAACCATTCAACAAATGGTTATCTAACCATTCAACAAATGGTTATCTAACCATTTAACAAATATTTATCTAACCACTTGTCTTTAATCGGTAAGAACTAGGGTAAGAAAAATATGTTTATAAGGAAATATCGCCACCCTACACCATAGCTCAGTATTATGTTCAAAATATTAATACCTGACGCCAATCTTATTAGCTCATTTTTTTTTTTTTTTTTTTTTTTTTTTTTTTTTTTTTTTTTTTTTTTTAACTTTATTGATTATTGTCTACAATAAATGTATTTGACATAGTGCTAATGTTGGTAAAAGTGACTTGGCAGTCTTGATAGGAGGAATCACCCAGTGGATGTTCAGATATAGAGTCGTTAGATAGATCTATATGTTCATGAGGATGGATAGATTGGTTCGTTAGATAAATCTATATGTTCATGAGATAAAGCAATTTATTCATCAGATAGATTTTATTCATTAAAAATATTTTTTCATTTATTAGATGGATGCGTAGATAGATAGACAGAACTATTTGTTCATCATATATATATATATTATATATATATATATATATATTATATTATATATATATATATTATAATATAATACACACCACACACACACACACACACACCACACACACACACACACACACACACACACACACACACAGACACCACACACACACACACACATATATATGTATACATATATTGTGTGTGTGTCAGGTAGATAGATCTACTGTTTATTAGATGGAATATTGATCAATATGTGCATGAAATAGGTAGATAGGTCTATTTATTCATTCAATAGATAGATCCAATTCATTACATTGATGGATAGATTTATTTCTTTTTATTAGATATGTATAAATAATTTGTTCAATAGTTTATTTGATATTATTATTATTAGTCTATATTTTTATCAAAGATGTCAATATGTATTAAATATAAATTAATTGATAGATGATTGTATTAAAATTTTACCAATATTGATGTTTTATTGATAACTCGACGTTATTATGATGGTCTACATAACAGGGCCAGTCCTAAATGGGAACTATGCAATAAAAAAGGTCCAACTTTTTTATTTAGGAAATTAACTTTTATTTATACAAGTCTTATGGCTCCCTTATAGAAGGTCCTTCCTTTATGTATTCATATAGAAGTCCTTTCAAATAAAACCTAACTTTGTACTTATTTTATAAGTTAGACTTCGTTTAAGAATCTTTATTCGTTGGAAAAACAGCTTAAATGAGAACGTTGTATAAATATTTCTTTATACGACGTTTGTAACATAAAACAACGTATTAAAGATATAAAAGATGAAAACTCAAATATAACCCAAAAAGATACCATACCATAAGGTTAAAAGGACAAATCCAATGACACTCTATTAAACGAAAAGACATTAAAGACGATTGATTCGATGCATTAAAATAAAGAAATTAAATATAAGTAAAGAGAGTAAATAAAAAAAGTAAGACAATAAAAAGGTAAACAAGTATAAAAAGAAAGTATCTGGTTGAACGAATGAAAATTTAAACAGCGAAGAATAGAAGATTTGGTTCTACATTTTTTGGTTTTGTAAAATCTAAGTCTCAAAGAAGAAAATGTGGTTTAAAATGAAAGAAGAAAAATCTAGCGAAATAGATGAGTTAGCAGAAAATGTTATACGGAAAATAGATTATTCCGGCAAACTATCAACACATCTCCAACTTGAAACATGGGCCCTCTTTATTATTATTATGCTTGAGAGCCCATAATGATGTTTCCGGCCTCTCAATATATTGAGATAGGCTATGCCCCTCTAGCTTAAATTTATTTTGGATGTTTAGGACATAATTTCAGCAAATGACGTAGCAAAGGAGTGTACCAACATAAAACTGCCTTCTATATATAAAACTAGATGTATTACGAATGAAGCAGTCTTGAAGGCATTAGTAACAGTTAAACTTAAAGATGTATTAAAAACTGTTATGGCTTTTATCTTCATAAAAGCTGTTATTCCTTTTACAACTACTATCATTTCAAGATGTAAACTCATTATTATTTATTGCAAACCTTTAAAAAAAGGGTAAATAAAATTATCTATTTATAATTTACGCTTATTTTGTCATTTTATTGCAATTATATGGAACTGACGAGTAGAGTCATTTTATCGTAGACCATTTTACCAATCGCTTATCGGTAAAATTTTGAAACATTGGAAAAGTAACCTGACTGCCCTCGATTATTAATTTATATTAAATTAATTCAATAATAATAATAAGAATAATAATTCAAATAAAAAGTAAGAGTTACTGTATTATCAAAAATAACTGGTTTATAATACTGAAAAACAAAACTCGGGTACAGGGTTCCTCGGAACTGTTATTTATCACATTGGATTCGCTACGCTCATCCATCCTACTTCGCTCTCTAAAAGATGCTTAACTAGAGCATCTCTAAGATGCTCATCCAACAAAAATCATATTTATACTTGTACTGAAAAGAAAATTAGTGTACTTATTTATTACGTTAAAGTAAACACTTGTATCAACTTAAATTGGATTATTGTCCGATTTTATACAATTGTTTAAAAAACGTACACAAGTCATTCAATAAAAATTAAAATAATGCTGATAATGAGATAAAACTTGGCACATATGTTATTCTTATACATAGCTACATGTGTTAAATCTCAATCTGACAAGTTTTTTCCTTGTTTCATGATTTTTCAAAATTTTGGCTGAGTTCTTATTGTGTGTTAACGACGTCATAAAAATTATTTTTCGGATAGAACAACTACAGCTAGAGAATGATTTTCGTACAAAGTTTCAACTCTCTAGCATAAATACACTGGGAGTTACGATGATTATGTGTTTTGATGTTATGATTATAACACTGTGAGCTACACACACACATACATACACACACACTCACATACTGACGGAAACTTTGTGAAAACCACTTATGAGGCCTTAAAAACCCCTTAAACGGATAATTCCGGTAAATACCGGTTTCGATTTATTGCAAACACAGCACTTTATTTATACTTTTACTTATTTATACTTTATTCTTTATTTATACGTTTACTTTGTTTATACTTTATTTTTTATTTATACTTACGGTATAAATAAGAAAAAATAAAAATTTAAATAAAACCAATAAAGTTTTATGCATTTGTAAAATGCATTATTGTCGGTAAAATTTGTTCATAAAATTAAATTATACGGATAGCAAAACAAGACATAAATGTATATTTTTCTACCAAACTCTTAACTCTCTAGTATAAGTAGAGTAAAGAGGATCAACAGTGATAATATAATAGACACACACACATACAGACAAACAACTTTGTAAAAACTACTCGGGAGGTCATAAAAACAACTGAAATAGATGATATGGTTTCGCAACTTTTTTGCGTGTAAACTTCATTTACACCTACGGTATAAATGAGGAAAAGTCAAAATGGAGAAATAATGTAATGGGGTTGAAATAAATTTTAACTCATACTTGTACCCATTGGTACAAATATAAATATACCAAATTTCGTTTCAATACGGCAAAAATATCTACGGGTTTTGTTAGATCATAAAAGTTTAGCAGCATCAGTGCCTGGATAGGTTACCGCTGGGAATAAAACTAATGTATTTACTATCTGAGGACGAGCAAAGCAAGTCCGAAGAAGTGCTGAAGTACATTTGTGTGAATTTTATATTTTGAGGACGAGCGAAGCGAGTCCAAATTAGAGAGGCTGAGCGTAGTGAATCCGAGGAAAAGTTCCGAGGTACCCCGTACCCGATTTTTAATGGATTTGAAGTGACTCAGAAATGAATAAGTTTTCTTAATGATAAAATTAATTATTATAAAGATCTTGAGTTCTTTTTTAGCAAGTTTCTATTTCTTTTGAAGTTGTAATACTTAATTAAGTCTAACTCTATATTATAAATAAAATATTTGTCTGCTGAAATTATAACTTATGAATAATTTATGTACACAATTAAGGCTTAATATCTAATTGATTTATCAGTCAAACCGATGGTAACATGTATAAGTCATTAATACATTTGGCCCTTTATGTATCGCTTTACTTAATACTATATAGAGTGCCTAAACACAACAAATATTTTTATATAGGTACTCTACGTATTAAATTAATACAATAAATAATTTAATAGATTAAACTCGCATTGCAAGTTTAAATTTACATTAAACCTGGGTCAAAACATAATATTTTTTTCAGTGCACAGTTGCGGGCTAGACTCTTGTCGTTCAAACTTGAAACGCTTGATACTGCTTTATTTATGAAAGCTGTTACAATAATTGAACATTGTATTTGTATTAACTCTACTGTTTACTGAAAACATATGTAAATAAAGTTTCTAATATATTTAACATTCGCCAAAGCAAGGCCGCATTGTTGTTTATAACAAAGTGTGTCGTAAATCCAGGTAATAAGTTAATAACATTGATATTTTGCGATATATTACGTTAATGATACCATTGTAAGCAATGGTATCACTTTTTGACTTAACTACCTTAGGTTCTTACTAAATAAAATCATGCAAAGCCTCTAAAAGACTTTTAAAACACGATAGGAGAATGTTAGAAGAATGTTAGGAAAATGTTAGGAGAATGTTAGGAGTTAGGAAAATGTTAGGAAAAAGTTAGGAGAATGTTAGGAAAATGTTAGGAAAAAGTTAGGAAAATGTTCGGAAAAAATTAGGAAAATGTTAGGAAAATGTTTGGAAACGTCTTTGAATACGGGCCTAAGACTTTAAGTTACCCCTTAGTTTTCTGTGTTTATTTATCTTTACCGTTATTATATAATTGTGTCAATTATTATGTTGTTAAATATGAATTATATAGATTTATTATTTGAATTTATTTAATTCAATTTACATACAAAACAAATTCTTTTGTCAACGTAGAGTGATCGAAAGATTCTTTAAGACATTTTTCATTTTTGATGTTTTTTTTAATTTAAGTGGTATCTAGATTTAGTTTGGATACTTTTATCCAAGACGATAGTCTAGTATTCAAACTAAATCTAGATGACACTTAAATTAAATAAACACCAATAATAAAGAATTGATTCAATAAACAACAGTACAGTATTGCTTCTCTTACCAGAATTCACAACCTACTGAAATTGTATTAACTCTTTGTTAACACAATTATTGAAAACATATTGAATAATTGTTGTATTACTCAATCAGACAAAGTAGAGTGCCTGTATATCATATTATGATCTACAGCCTGTATATTCTCAAAGTGTTCTGTCTGTATGCGTGTGAGTGTATGTGTATGTGTTTGTGTCTGTTATCATCGCAGCTCCAGTGTATTTATGCTAGAAATTTGAAACTTTGTATAAACATTAGTCTATAGGTGTAATAGTGCTATTCGGGACATTTTTTTATGAAGTCATATCCTACAATAATGACAACAAAATTCCGAAAAATCTACAAAATGTAGTGATCAGTTTGAAATTTGGTCCGCATGTGGCTATGTAATAATAATAATAATATAATATTGTTTTAAGACAACGAGTCTCATACATTAGAGTTCGTACATCAATAAAAAAAAAAAAAAAAAAAAAACTAAATTAAAAATATCAGTAGCAAAAGTGTAAATACAAAACACTAAAAAGGAATGATTCTGAATAAAAATCAGAAAAAAAAATTCAACTGCTTGCAATAAGTTGATAATTTCATGATTAATAACCTGTGAGACACCTCTTGTTTAAAATTACTTTGCTTAGGAGGTTAATAATCAACTAAGTCAGAGTTTAAAGATACTACACTAATCCATACAAAAGCAGATGACTCTAATAAAATTAATATTACACTTTTGCAACATTCAAAGTAAAGTGCATTAAGTAAGTGCATGTGGCTATGTATAATACATATATATGAGCTAAGTTTCATCTTATTATCAGCATAAGTCCAATTTTTATTCAATGATTTGTGTATGTTTTTTAAAAAATCGTACAAAATAAAAAAATAATCTAATTGAGTAGTAATGCGTTACAAGTATAAACTTTTACGTAGTAAATAAACATACAAAGTATATCCTTGATTTTTGTTGGATCATGAAAGTTAATTGCAGCATCGAGCGTGGGTATGGGTAACCCCTGGGAATGAAACAGATGTATTTAATATCTGAGGACGAGCAAAGCGAGTCCGAAGTTGGGAGGGTGAGCGTTGCGAATCCTATGTAATGAGGAAAAGTTCCGAGGTACCTCGTATCCGATTTTTTTTAAATTTAAATCCGTTTGTTTATTTTATAGATACATACTTGTAGTTGTTTATTAGATAAATGTATTTATTTGTTCAATAGATCTATCATGAGATGGATAGATTGGTTCGTTAGATAGATCATATGTTCATGAGATGGATAGATTGGTTCGTTAGATAGATCTATATGTTCATGAGATGGATAGATTGGTTCGTTAGATAAATCTATATGTTCATGAGATAAAGCAATTTATTCATCAGATAGATTGTTTTATTCATTAAAAATATTTTTTCATTTATTAGATGGATGCGTAGATAGATAGACAGAACTATTTGTTCATCATATATATATATATATATATATATATATATATATATATTATATATATATATATATATATACACACACACACACACACACACACACACACACACACACACACACACACACACACACACACACACACACACACACACACACACACACATATATATGTATACATATAATTGTGTGTGTGTCAGGTAGATAGATCTACTTGTTTATTAGATGGAAATATTGATCAATATGTGCATGAAATAGGTAGATAGGTCTATTTATTCATTCAATAGATAGATCCAATTCATTACATTGATGGATAGATTTATTTCTTTTTATTAGATATGTATAAATAATTTGTTCAATAGTTTTATGCGGGTAGATGTATTTATTTATTAGTCTATATTTTTTATCAAAGATGTCAATATGTATTAAATATAAATTAATTGATAGATTGATTGTATTAAAATTTTACCAATATTGATGTTTTTATGATAACTCGACGTTTATTATGATGGTCTACATAACAGGGCCAGTCCTAAATGGGAACTATGCAATAAAAAAGGTCCAACTTTTTTATTTAGGAAATTAACTTTTATTTATACAAGTCTTATGGCTCCCTTATAGAAGGTCCTTCCTTTTATGTATTCATATAGAAGTCCTTTTCAAATAAAACCTAACTGTGTACTTATTTTATAAGTTAGACTTCGTTTAAGAATCTTTATTCGTTGGAAAAACAGCTTAAATGAGAACGTTGTATAAATATTTCTTTATACGACGTTTGTAACATAAAACAACGTATTAAAGATATAAAAGATGAAAACTCAAATATAACCCAAAAAGATACCATACCATAAGGTTAAAAGGACAAATCCAATGACACTCTATTAAACGAAAAGACATTAAAGACGATTGATTCGATGCATTAAAATAAAGAAATTAAATATAAGTAAAGAGAGTAAATAAAAAAAGTAAGACAATAAAAAGGTAAACAAGTATAAAAAGAAAGTATCTGGTTGAACGAATGAAAATTTAAACAGCGAAGAATAGAAGATTTGGTTCTACATTTTTTGGTTTTGTAAAATCTAAGTCTCAAAGAAGAAAATGTGGTTTAAAATGAAAGAAGAAAAATCTAGCGAAATAGATGAGTACAGCAGAAAATGTTATACGGAAAATAGATTATTCCGGCAAACTATCAACACATCTCCAACTTGAAACATGGGCCCTCTTTATTATTATTATGCTTGAGAGCCCCATAATGATGTTTCCGGCCTCTCAATATATTGAGATAGGCTATGCCCCCTCTAGCTTAAATTTATTTTGGATGTTTAGGACATAATTTCAGCAAATGACGTAGCAAAGGAGTGTACCAACATAAAACTGCCTTCTATATATAAAACTAGATGTATTACGAATGAAGCAGTCTTGAAGGCATTAGTAACAGTTAAACTTAAAGATGTATTAAAAACTGTTATGGCTTTTATCTTCATAAAAGCTGTTATTCCTTTTACAACTACTATCATTTCAAGATGTAAACTCATTTATTATTTATTGCAAACCTTTAAAAAAAGGGTAAATAAAATTATCTATTTATAATTTACGCTTATTTTGTCATTTTATTGCAATTATATGGAACTGACGAGTAGAGTCATTTTATCGTAGACCCATTTTACCAATCGCTTATCGGTAAAATTTTGAAACATTGGAAAAGTAACCTGACTGCCCTCGATTATTAATTTATATTAAATTAATTCAATAATAATAATAAGAATAATAATTCAAATAAAAAGTAAGAGTTACTGTATTATCAAAAATAACTGGTTTATAATACTGAAAAACAAAACTCGGGTACAGGGTTCCTCGGAACTGTTATTTATCACATTGGATTCGCTACGCTCATCCATCCTACTTCGCTCTCTAAAAGATGCTTAACTAGAGCATCTCTAAAGATGCTCATCCAACAAAAATCATATTTATACTTGTACTGAAAAGAAAATTAGTGTACTTATTTATTACGTTAAAGTAAACACTTGTATCAACTTAAATTGGATTATTGTCCGATTTTATACAATTGTTTAAAAAACGTACACAAGTCATTCAATAAAAATTAAAATAATGCTGATAATGAGATAAAACTTGGCACATATGTTATTCTTATACATAGCTACATGTGTTAAATCTCAATCTGACAAGTTTTTTCCTTGTTTCATGATTTTTCAAAATTTTGGCTGAGTTCTTATTGTGTGTTAACGACGTCATAAAAATTATTTTTCGGATAGAACAACTACAGCTAGAGAATGATTTTCGTACAAAGTTTCAACTCTCTAGCATAAATACACTGGGAGTTACGATGATTATGTGTTTTGATGTTATGATTATAACACTGTGAGCTACACACACACATACATACACACACACTCACATACTGACGGAAACTTTGTGAAAACCACTTATGAGGCCTTAAAAACCCCTTAAACGGATAATTCCGGTAACATACCGGTTTCGGATTTATTTGCAAACACAGCACTTTATTTATACTTTTACTTTATTTATACTTTATTCTTTATTTATACGTTTACTTTGTTTATACTTTATTTTTTATTTATACTTACGGTATAAATAAGAAAAAATAAAAATTTAAATAAAACCAATAAAGTTTTATGCATTTGTAAAATGCATTATTGTCGGTAAAATTTGTTCATAAAATTAAATTATACGGATAGCAAAACAAGACATAAATGTATATTTTTCTACCAAACTCTTAACTCTCTAGTATAAGTAGAGTAAAGAGGATCAACAGTGATAATATAATAGACACACACACATACAGACAAACAACTTTGTAAAAACTACTCGGGAGGTCATAAAAACAACTGAAATAGATGATATGGTTTCGCAACTTTTTTGCGTGTAAACTTCATTTACACCTACGGTATAAATGAGGAAAAGTCAAAATGGAGAAATAATGTAATGGGGTTGAAATAAATTTTAACTCATACTTGTACCCATTGGTACAAATATAAATATACCAAATTTCGTTTCAATACGGCAAAAATATCTACGGGTTTTGTTAGATCATAAAAGTTTAGCAGCATCAGTGCCTGGATAGGTTACCGCTGGGAATAAAACTAATGTATTTACTATCTGAGGACGAGCAAAGCAAGTCCGAAGAAGTGCTGAAGTACATTTGTGTGAATTTTATATTTTGAGGACGAGCGAAGCGAGTCCAAATTAGAGAGGCTGAGCGTAGTGAATCCGAGGAAAAGTTCCGAGGTACCCCGTACCCGATTTTTAATGGATTTAAAGTGACTCAGAAATGAATAAGTTATTCTTAATGATAAAATTAATTATTATAAAGATCTTGAGTTCTTTTTAGCAAGTTTCTATTTCTTTTGAAGTTGTAATACTTAATTAAGTCTAACTCTATATTATAAATAAAATATTTGTCTGCTGAAATTATAACTTATGAATAATTTATGTACACAATTAAGGCTTAATATCTAATTGATTTATCAGTCAAACCGATGGTAACATGTATAAGTCATTAATACATTTGGCCCTTTATGTATCGCTTTACTTAATACTATATAGAGTGCCTAAACACAACAAATATTTTTATATAGGTACTCTACGTATTAAATTAATACAATAAATAATTTAATAGATTAAACTCGCATTGCAAGTTTAAATTTACATTAAACCTGGGTCAAAACATAATATTTTTTTCAGTGCACAGTTGCGGGCTAGACTCTTGTCGTTCAAACTTGAAACGCTTGATACTGCTTTATTTATGAAAGCTGTTACAATAATTGAACATTGTATTTGTATTAACTCTACTGTTTACTGAAAACATATGTAAATAAAGTTTCTAATATATTTAACATTCGCCAAAGCAAGGCCGCATTGTTGTTTATAACAAAGTGTGTCGTAAATCCAGGTAATAAGTTAATAACATTGATATTTTGCGATATATTACGTTAATGATACCATTGTAAGCAATGGTATCACTTTTTGACTTAACTACCTTAGGTTCTTACTAAATAAAATCATGCAAAGCCTCTAAAAGACTTTTAAAACACGATAGGAGAATGTTAGAAGAATGTTAGGAAAATGTTAGGAGAATGTTAGGAGTTAGGAAAATGTTAGGAAAAATAGGAGAATGTTAGGAAATGTTAGGAAAAAGTTAGAAAATGTTCGGAAAAAATTAGGAAAATGTTAGGAAATGTTAGGAAACGTCTTTGAATACGGGCCTAAGACTTTAAGTTACCCCTTAGTTTTCTGTGTTTATTTATCTTTACGTTATTATATAATTGTGTCAATTATTATGTTGTTAAATATGAATTATATAGATTTATTATTTGAATTTATTTAATTCAATTTACATACAAAAAAATTCTTTTGTCAACGTAGAGTGATCGAAAGATTCTTTAAGACATTTTTCATTTTTGATGTTTTTTTTAATTTAAGTGGTATCTAGATTTAGTTGGATACTTTTATCCAAGACGATAGTCTAGTATTCAAACTAAATCTAGATGACACTTAAATTAAATAAACACCAATAATAAAGAATTGATTCAATAAACAACAGTACAGTATTGCTTCTCTTACCAGATTCACAACCTACTGAAATTGTATTAACTCTTTGTTAACACAATTATTGAAAACATATTGAATAATTGTTGTATTACTCAATCAGACAAGTAGAGTGCCTGATATCATATTATGATCTACAGCCTGTATATTCTCAAAGTGTTCTGTCTGTATGCGTGTGAGTGTATGTGTATGTATGTGTTTGTGTCTGTTATCATCGCAGCTCCAGTGTATTTATGCTAGAAATTTGAAACTTTGTATAAACATTAGTCTATAGGGTGTAATAGTGCTATTCGGGACATTTTTTTATGAAGTCATATCCTACAATAATGACAACAAAATTCCGAAAAATCTACAAAAAAAAGTAGTGATCAGTTTGAAATTTGGTCCGCATGTGGCTATGTAATAATAATAATAATATAATATTGTTTTAAGACAACGAGTCTCATACATTAGAGTTCGTACATCAATAACAAAAACAAAATAAAAAAAAACTAAATTAAAAATATCAGTAGCAAAAGTGTAAATACAAAACACTAAAAAGGAATGATTCTGAATAAAAATCAGAAAAAAAATTCAACTGCTTGCAATAAGTTGATAATTTCATGATTAATAACCTGTGAGACACCTCTTGTTTAAAATTACTTTGCTTAGGAGGTTAATAATCAACTAAGTCAGAGTTTAAAGATACTACACTAATCCATACAAAAGCAGATGACTCTAATAAATTAATATTACACTTTTGCAACATTCAAAGTAAAGTGCATTAAGTAAGTGCATGTGGCTATGTATAATACATATATATGAGCTAAGTTTCATCTTATTATCAGCATAAGTCCAATTTTTATTCAATGATTTGTGTATGTTTTTTAAAAAATCGTACAAAATAAAAAAATAATCTAATTGAGTAGTAATGCGTTACAAGTATAAACTTTTACGTAGTAAATAAACATACAAAGTATATCCTTGATTTTTGTTGGATCATGAAAGTTAATTGCAGCATCGAGCGTGGGTATGGGTAACCCCTGGGAATGAAACAGATGTATTTAATATCTGAGGACGAGCAAAGCGAGTCCGAAGTTGGGAGGGTGAGCGTTGCGAATCCTATGTAATGAGGAAAAGTTCCGAGTACCTCGTATCCGATTTTTTTTAAATTTAAATCCGTTTGTTTATTTTATAGATACATACTTGTAGTTGTTTATTAGATAAATGTATTTATTTGTTCATGAGATGGATAGATTGGTTCGTTAGATAGATCTATATGTTCATGAGATGGATAGATTGGTTCGTTAGATAGATCATATGTTCATGAGATGGATAGATTGGTTCGTTAGATAGATCTATATGTTCATGAGATGGATAGATTGGTTCGTTAGATAAATCTATATGTTCATGAGATAAAGCAATTTATTCATCAGATAGATTGTTTTATTCATTAAAAATATTTTTTCATTTATAGATGGATGCGTAGATAGATAGACAGAACTATTTGTTTCATATATATATATATATAT